>AWOL01S0011431.1:0-14806 GCA_000715115.1 Nicotiana otophora | reverse complement strand
CATAGTGAGTGTCAAAGTCGGCCATCTCGTCTCTACCACTTCGAGATTAGGCTTGATACTTATTGGGTACACATTGTTTACGTACTCATACTACACTTGCTGTACTTCTTTGTGCAGGAACTGAGGCAAGTACTAGTGGGGGACCTATCGTCTTACACCCACGTTATCCAGGGGCATAGTGGTGAGGTGTTTCTCTGATCCGTTCTGCAGCTACTAGTGTCTCTCTTTGTATTTTAATTCTGTCTATTTTTACTTCGGACAGCATTTGAGGTTTTGTATAATCTACTAGATGCTCATACACTTGTGACATCAGGTCTTGGCATAGACATTGGTAGAGTTTGGATTTTATTATACTTTTTTGGTTTTAAATTTTATCAAAGTATGCTTAGTTTATTGGTTGGCTTGCCTAGCTGTAGTGTTGGGCGCCATCACGACTTATATGTGAAATTGGGTCGTGAGAGTTTAACATCCACTAAAATTCCAACTATATCTAGAATGAATATTAAAACAAATATATGTATATTACCAAAAATTGTTCCATTGGTGCACTTTGATGCCTCATCGAATGAAATAAAATTATTTGAAAAATCAATGGTCGAAAAGTGACTATTGCTTTCTTCAACTAAAGTATTTTTCTTAAATCTAATCTCAAGCTCATTGTGCACTGATTAAAAATTAGGATTCGCAGTATTGATGCGTCCGCTTATGATATAACAGATCTTGTTTTGTTATAAACAATTTTTCCACTTCTCAATATAACCATTGAAAAATGTAGCGTGAATTTTTGTTCCTCGTAAAAAGTTTCACTTTAAGTTAATCTGATGATTAAAACTATAATATGAAAAGACATGAAATTAGTAAAATATTAATATAAAATAATAATTACCTCTTCGTCAACTAATGTCACAATTTTTCGGGTGCCTTGATTTGTTTTATTGTTGAACTCTTTTACTATTCCACTCTCAAACACTAACACTCGTATTGCCCAACATGAATCAGATACTCTTAAACTATTAATTGGGACACATTGGTCTGACAATTTCTTTTCACTGGCCATTGCAGGTGTACCTAAAATAAAGCATGCATAAGAGTTTTATAAGTTATCAAAGCGACTAATTCAATAATTGATTATTTTTATAATATAAAGAAGATTGTTTACCTGAACGAATGTAATTGTTGAAATCTGAGTGATTCAAGCATGGCAATTACAAATAATGCAAATCATGTAGTATTAGTATTACACATAATTAAAGGAGATAGTCTAATTTTTAATTTTTTTTAAACAAGCAACTTGAGCTGGCATAGCAATAAGTATTATTAATCATACAACAAAGAAAGAATAATACTAATTTAAGTAATAAGACTTAGATCGAATGTCTAACCGATTTTCTGTGATGAATTGCAATTGTTCAATAACCTATATTAAATTTGTAAATTACGTGAGATGTGAAATTAGCCACGTCCAAAACATGAAACAAAAATTATATAATAAAAATTTGTTGATGCAACAATAAAGATAAATCGTTGATGCAACAATAAAAACTGGTGCATGCAAACGTGCTTGCAAAATACGAAATAGCAAAAGATGATATTAGTAAAAGAAACAAAACCTGAAATTACGGTGTTCGAATAGGGCGAAGTTTGACGATTAGATTGTGACATTGTAACTTCTTTTATAGAAATATCTTGGTACACAATTTGACACATAAAACAAATTATATGCTCGTGGAGAATCTAACTACAAAATTTTCTAGTTTAGATAATTTAATGACAAATAAAGTCATTTATTGAGAGTTGAATAAAGTAGTAAAAGTTTAGGAAAAAATGTTATTAACTATTCTAGTGTACGAAACTATTACCAAATATTTACTACTCCAAAGAGTAAAGGGAATTTAACCATAGTCATATTGACATACGGTCATTTAACGGGAGTGAACCAAGTAGCGAAAGTGTAGGAAATTGTTTTTATTTACTTTTTGTAACGACCCGGCCGTTTTGAGTATTACAACCCTGGTTCCCCTATTTTCTGCTCAAATTATACTTTACAGTTATTGTGTGACTTGTCGGGGCAATTGGTTCGGGTCCGGTGAGGTTTTGGAATGAGTTAGAACACTTAGTTCCAAGGTTTAAAGCTTAAGTTGAAATAGTTGACAAGATATTGACTTATGTGTAAACGACCTCGGAATTTAATTTCGATGATTTCAATAATTCCGTATAGTGATTTTGGACTTAGGAGCGTGTCCGAAAAATTATTTGGAGATCCGTAGTAGAATTTGGCTTGAATTGCCGAAAGTTGAATTTTTGAGAAGTTTGACCGGGGGTTTGACTTTTTGATATCGGGGTCGGAATTCGATTCTAGAAATTTGAATAGGTCTGTAATGTGAAATGTGACTTGTGTACAAAATTTGAGGTCAATCAGACGTCATTTGATTGGTTTCGGCGTTGTTTGTAGAATTTGAAAGTTCAAAGTTCGTTGATTTTGATTTGAGGCGTAATGCGTATCTGGAAACTGAGGAGTTTCGCATCTGCGATATCTTTCCCGTAGATGCGGCCTCGCAAATGCGATGGTTTCCTCGCAGATGCACAAACTGGGCAGGGAGTGGAGTCCGCAAATGCAACGTTTTGCTCGCACAAGCGGGTGCGCAAGTGCGCAAATATTGTCCGCAGATGCGGAAATCGCTGAGGTAGAACCTTAAATTTGAGGGTTCAACATTTTCACCCATTTTCGGATTTTGGAGCTCGGGTTGGGCGACTTTAGAGAGGAAATTTTTCACACAACTTGGGGTAAGTGTTCTTAACTCCCTTGTGATTATATTCCATGAATTAATCTTCATTTTCGGTGTAAGATTATTGAATCTTCAAGAGAAATAGAAGAAAATTTCTATAATGTCACAAAAATAAATTTGTTAAGTTTGAATACCGATTTGGAGTCGGATTTGAGTGAAATTAGAATGGTTGAACTTGTGATTGGATGGGTTGTAATAGTTTGTAACTTTCATTGGATTCCGAGATGTGGGCCCCACAGGTGATATTTGGGGCGTAATTTCAGATTTTTGAAAAATATTATTATTTTGATATGGAATTAATTCCTATAATTTTTGTGAGCTGAATCAAATTAATTGTGACTAGATTCGAGCAATTTGGAAGTTGATATGCGTAGAATGGAATTTCTGGAGCATTACTTAGCTTGCTCCACATTGGATTTGACTTGTTCAAGGTAAGTAACTCTTCTAATCTTGGAGTTGAGGATATGAACCCTGAATATATATGTATTTTGTGAATTGTTGGGAGGTGACATACTAGGTGACGGGCGTATGGGCGTACACTATAGAAATTGTGACGTAATTGTTTCTGTGAAATTTTATAGTTAAATAATCTTGGCATTTTCCATGCGGTTTTATGTGTTAAAGAAATTGAGGTGAAAAACATATTAAAAATCATGTTGAGGCTATGTGCCAGTATTATTGGGACGCACAGAGGTCATATTGCTTTGAATTATTGTGTTAAATAGAAAATTCATACTCCGTCATATTCATTTTATTACATATCATATCTCAGTCTCTGTTGTTATTTATTGATACAACATATCAACATTTTGGGCTATTTTCATGACATTGTGAGCCCGAGAGACTGGAGAGATTGATGACTGAGTGAGGCCGAGGGCATGATTTGTGAGGATATTTATGGGATTGGGCTGCACGCTGCAGCAGGCCATGTTGGCTTTATATATATTATTATTGCACGTGAGTTGGCCGTGCGGATTCTTATATTATTATTGCACGTGAGTTGGCCGTGCGGATCCAGATATTTATATTATGGCACGTGAGTTGTCCGTGCAGTATGTGAGTTGTCCATGCTTTTAGCGCTTGGGCTGTAGGAGCCCCTCATGAGTCTGTACACCCCCAGTGAGCGCAGTCGACTATAAACAGGGATCGGGCTGCACGTCGCAGCAGGTATTGTATAGCGCTGAGTGATTGAGTGTGTTGAGCACATTGAAAGAGAATGCGACATAGAGAGATTGAGTACTCTGAGAGTGTGAGTACATGAGTACAATCTCTGAGATACATTGCATTGACATGCACACATGATATATGTGCATAGAGATGTGTTTTCCTCATGTTGTACGATATCACATTATTCATGATTTCTCACACATTTTGACAGATGGGCATAATGATGTATTTGTTTTACACGGGTTATCCGGAAGGAAAATGAAACATATTGTTTATTATTGAAAAGATTTTTGGAGAAATTTATTGTTTTCAAACTATTCATATTATTGGCAACTTAAGCAAAATATTTGAGTTTTCACTGATGGATTTGAAAGGAAGAACTATTATTTTTGAAATCATGATTTGGTTGAGCATTTTATCTCTGAGTTAGTTCTGGTATTATTTGCTTATTGTTGTTATGGACTATTGTGGACTATTGGTTTTGGACCTGACTTTGGTAGAAGCTCGTCACTACTTTCAACCTAAGGCTAGGTTTGTTACTTACTCAGTACATGGGGTTGGTTGTACTGATACTATACTTTTGAACATTGCGTGCAGATATTGACGGATGTTGTTGTTGTGCTCGATGGTTGCGGGATTTAAAGATGTGCCTGCGTTCCTGTTGTAGCTGCCTCTTGTTCATGGTAGCTTTAAATTATAAAAGCTCTGTTTATGTACCATTCAAACAGACTATGTATTTATTTCATTTCCGCTTTGTATACTCTATTCATAGAAGCTCATGATTTGTACTACCAATTCTTAGGAATTGTATAAGATCAGGATCTTTATTCACTTAAATTGCTTTAATAATTATTAGTGAAATTGGTTAGTTGGAAATTGGCTTATCTAATGGGATGGGTTAGGTGCCATCACGAGTAGTTGAATTTTGGGTTGTGATAAGGTGGTATCAGAACTCTAGGTTCATAGGTTCTACAAATCTTGAGCAAGTGACTAGTAGTATCTTGCGGATCGGTATGATGACGTCCATAATTATCTTCGAGAGGCTACAAGGCATTTAAGATATATACTTCCCATTTTTCTTTCCTTATCGTGCGAGATTGATTCAGCTTGAGACATAAACTCTTTGAATTCCTTCCACGTATTCATATGCGCACATGAGCGCTCGGTATCAGCTGTGCATCGCCGACTTGTGATTCCATAAACGAAGTTCGAGATGAGTATTCTATGTTTTGGTGATGGGCCAGTCTGGAGGACTTGAGGCCAGGTTTANTCATGAGCAAGTGTCTAGTAGAGTCTTGCGGATCGGTATGATGACGTCCATACTTATCCTCGAGAGGCTACAGGGCATTTAAGATATATACTTCCCATTTTTCTTTCCTTATCGTGCGAGATTGATTCAGCTTGAGACATAAACTCTTTGAATTCCTTCCACGTATTCATATGCGCACATGAGCGCTCGGTATCAGCTGTGCATCGCCGACTTGTGATTCCATAAACGAAGTTCGAGATGAGTATTCTATGTTTTGGTGATGGGCCAGTCTGGAGGACTTGAGGCCAGGTTTAGACCGCAGCTTAAGCTCGGTAGCTTCAGTTATAACTTGTATATTTGGACTCATATGTCCGGTGATGACCCTATAGTGAAATTTGTAGCAGCGATGAAATGGAGGTATGATGGGTATGATGTGACCGCGGGATGTGTTAAGACAATTTGAACATAATGAGAAGTGTTTCCTTCACATGTAAAGGGAAGGCCATTGGATGCTTGATTTTTTTAATTTGATGTGACGTGCAGTCTCAAGTGTGAATGTTTTGAAATATCTTTCACGTGTTTAAATTGTGGGACAAATTAAACTCTCAGGTCTGGTTAATGAGTTTGGAATCAGAAAGATTAAGTGATTGCATAGTAATTGTGACTGCGAAAGGGTATAACAAGATACCAGTTTGAGGCTAAGCAGGTGGGTTATCCCCTGTGGAGTAATCTACATAGGTGTATTCCTTATGATGTGAGTAGAGAGTTTTTTTTCTGCCGATGAGGTGTATGGGTGGAGATTTGAATCTGAATCTAGTTGAGAATGTTGACTTGTGTGTTAAGAGGATGAATACGAGCTTAGCGGATGATTGAGGTATTTTTATGGTTGGCATTGTATGAACTTAGGAAGAAGTTTCGTTGGACTAACTGTGGTATTATGGCAGTAAGAGAGTATTGGTATTGTGAGTTATGGAATGTTTTAATCTATGGCTTTGAGCCAAGTGGGGGAGTTTGCTATTGACAATTTGATTTCATGGTTAGGTGTTAAATTTTAATTTTGGTCTGAGGCATACTTGTGGGTTAGTTATGACTTGCAGAAGTTGAGATCGAGGATGACTCGAATAAGGAAATTCCTGGTTAAGGATTATATTGCACGTATGAGTAAATGAAATTCGCGGGATGAGTGAGTTGTCATTGGTGAATGATGTAGTGCGCATGGAGTATAAATTTGATAGGTGGTATTAAAGTAGAGTTACTTCTTGGAGTGTTGTTGTGCTAATAGGGCACGTGTCTTTTGGCCCATTTGGGAAGTGTAATGTGGATTTGAACAAATGGGGTGACTCTCGAGAAAGTTCTAATAGATTAGAGATTTAATATGTAACAATTGAGAATTTTTGGCAGATTTGTTTATGGCTAAAATCTGAGATTTAAGTTGGATAGTGTCGAGACTTGTGACATTTTTGTATATCATTATGAATTTTATAATTCGGTATTAGGAAGGTGAATGAAACGGCCTTAGACTCAAATAAGGTATTTTCAGAGTGGGTGTTTCGGTTGTGGTATTTATATGAGTAATTATGATGTGGTGAGACTCTACAGATGTCTTGGTGGCAATATTCTTGGGTTTGGTGACCTACGTGGTTTGGTCGAGTTAGAGGAATTTAGTTTTAAGGGCTTGATTATGTGCCAATGGGTTTCAAAGTGTTCTTAATAGTTTCTACCATGATTTGAATCGGATATATTCTATCGGTGTAGGGAACATGCTGTGTATTATGAATTCCTCCTGGAAGGAAGCAAGATGAAGGTTACTGAATGACCGGGTATGTAATTTGCTGGTTACCCAAAGTTGATAATGAGATTCTCGTGCTTGTCACATGATGACATGATAGATGTGGTGTGTGGCGCGGGATTAAGATTTATATGTACAAGGTGGCAGTTCATTCTTGAAAGGAAGATCACGAATTTTGGACAGAATGGTCAATTTCAGATAATTAGATGAATGTTATAACTGCTCGGTAATTCCTGAGAAGAATGCACATTTCAAAAGGCGCATTGCGTTTTGACTTACAGATGTTTATTGGTATTGCAGTACTCACCTGGTTGATAGACTGCTGATATTCAAATTATTTCTATATAACACGGAAGAATTATGAACGTATTCCTTATGGGAAGATCGTGAATGGAAGATGTGTTAGTCATTCTAGTGCTGGAGTTGAGATCAGTTACGGTGATTCATGTGTTTGATGAATTTGGAGACTGGGAGTTCTCAAAAGTATATTGTTTCGGGTTGCGGCCTGTTTGAGATGATTATTTTCTTTAAACTCAGTGGAGGCACTAGTTGCGTTAATTATTTGTGATAGCTACGCGCTATAAGTGTGCATATATGAGAGGTTTGAGCCAATATGCGAGCATCCGGGGCATGTATTCATACTCAAAAGGATGCTTAGGCAATGATATGCCTAGAGTTGACTGTTAAGCGTAAAGTTATAACTTTTCTCATGTTCATACCTTTGTTGAAAACTATCTAGGCTACATTTGAGGTTACAAAGAGGCTAATTTCCTTGAATAAACAGGGTAGTTACTATTTCTGCGTTAAATTGTCGATTTGAAGTGTGATAGTAGACTTTGCACATGCTTACACTATGGCGTGTTATTTATACCCGTTCAAGAACATGGGAATCTTATTCCTATATGATATGCTGGGACTGGAGGCCTGTGACCATGCCAGGCGATTCATATTATTGGCACGCGAGTCGTCCGTGCCGTGTGTGAGAATTTTATTTCTATGATACTTTATCTGATTCATTAATTTCCTTCCTCTACAATTGTGCACATGCGCCTACGACTTTACGAAATTTGAGGAGTTGGTTGTAACATTGCGGTTGTGGTAGTCCTTGTTGAACTTGCAATACGATTCTCTTCCTTGAGACATCTATCATATTTGGGTGCACGGATGGCACGGGTTGTGGCTCTGAGTTATATTGGTACGACATGTCTGTGGAATAGTTGTGTTTAGTAATATAAGGTCATTGGACCTGGAATGAGGTTTGGTTCGATATGGGTTTAATACTAGTATGTGGTTGGTTTTGGAATAGTCACTGCGATCGGGAATGGTGCTACGAGCATGCGAGTTGTGTAATATATTGGTTGATTATATCTGTGGTTATAGTTATAGATCGATGCAACTTGTTCATACTTATACGGTGTATAAATGTAAGGTTTGTGTCTTGAAAGAAATTCTAAAGGTTGGAAATTTAACTCCAAGGTTTTTGGACTAAGGTTAAATTAATGATTTTCAACTGCATTGTGTTGTCAAGCTTATATGGAATAGGGTGACGTGGGTTCACCGCGGGTACGTGTGTGGTGAGATGAAACAGTGATTTGATGGCTTGGAAACAACTCTTGGCACGTTCGAGGGCGAACGTATGTTTAAGTGGGGGAGAATGTAACAACCTGGCTGGTCGTTTTGAGTATTACAACCCCGGTTCCCCCATTTTCTGCTCAAATTATACTTTACAGTTGTTGGGTGACTTGTCGGGGCAATTGGTTCGGGTCCGGTGAGGTTTTGGAATGAGTTGGAACACTTAGTTCCAAGGTTTAAAGCTTAAGTTGAAATAGTTGACCAGATATTGACTTATATGTAAACGACCTCAGAATTTAATTCTGATGATTCCAATAGCTCCGCATGGTGATTTTGGACTTAGAAGCGTGTCCGAAAAATTATTTGGAGGTCCGTAGTAGAATTTGGCTTGAATTGCCGAAAGTTAAATTTTTGGAAAGTTTGACCGGGGATTTGACTTTTTGATATCGAGGTCGGAATCCAATTCTGGAAATTTGAATAGGTCTGTAATATGAAATGGGACTTGTGTGAAACATTTGAGGTCAATCAGACGTCATTTGATAGGTTTCGGCGTCGTTTGTAGAATTAGAAAGTTCAAAGTTTGTTGATTTTAAATTGAGGCGTAATTAGTCGTTTTGATATTATTAGGTGTGATTTGAGGCCTCGAGTAGGTCTGTGTTATGTTATGGGACTTGTTGGTATGTTCGGACGGGGTCCCGAGGGGCTCGGGCGAGTTTCGGATGGCTAAAGGATCAATTCAGACTTAGGAGAAAAAGCTGAAGTTTCTGCCATCTGATGCAATCGCACATGCGGAAATTCCATCGCAGGTGCGACGTCGCAGAAGCAAGCCTGGCAAGCGCAGATGCCGGCAGGGACTATGAGGCATTAGTCGCAGGTGCGAGGGAAATTCCGCACCTACATGAGCGCAGATGCGGAAGATTGCGCGCAGAAGCGAGATGGCTGGAAGCTGAGGAGTTTCGCATCTGCGATATCTTTTCCGCAGATGCAGCCTCGCAAATGCGATGGTTTCCTCGCAGATGTGCAAACTGGGCAGGCTAGTGGAGTCCGCAAATGCGACGTTTTGCTCGCACAAGAGGATTCGCAAGTGAGCAAATATTGTCCGCAGATGCGGAAATCGCTGGGGCAGAACCTTAAATTCGAGGGTTCAACATTTTCACCCATTTTCGGATTTTGGAGCTCGGGTTAGGCGATTTTGGAGTGGAAATTTTTCACACAACTTGGAGTAAGTGTTCTTAACTCCCTTATGATTATATTCCATGAATTAATCTTCATTTTTGGTGTAAGATTATTAAATCTTCAAGAGAAATAGAAGGAAATTTCTATAATGTCACAAAAACGAATTTATCAAGTTTGAATACCGATTTGGAGTCGGATTTGAGTGAAATTAGTATGGTTGAACTTGTAATTGGATGGGTTGTAATAATTTGTAACTTTCGTTGGATTCTGATATGTGGGCCCCACGGGTGATTTTTGGGGCGTAATTTTGGAATTTTGGAAAATATTAGTATTTTGATATGGAATTAATTCCTATAATTTTTATGAGCTGAATCAAATTAATTGTGAGTAGATTCGAGCAATTTGGAAGTTGATACACGCATAATGGAATTTCAGGAGCATTGCTTAGCTTGCTCGACATTGGATTTGACTTGTTCAAGGTAAGTAACTCTTCTAATCTTGGAGTTGAGGGTATGAACCCTGAATATATGTACTTTGTGAATTGTTGGGAGGTGAGATGCTAGGTGACGGGCGTGTGGGCGTGCACTATAGAAATTGTGATATAATTATTTCTGTGAAATTTTATAGTTAAATAATCTTGGCATTTTCCATGCGGTTTTATGTGTTAAAGAAATTGAGCTGAAAACCATATTAAAAATCATGTTGAGGCTATGTGCCAGTATTATTGGGACCCACAGAGGTCATATTATTGTGAATTATTGTGTTAAATTTAAAATTCATACTCAGTCATATTAATTTCATTGCATATCATATCTCAGTCTCTGTTGTTATTTATTGATACAACATATCATCATTTTGGGCTATTTTCAAGACATTGTGAGCCCGAGAGACTGGAGAGATTGATGACTGAGTGAGGCCGAGGGCCTGATTTGTGAGAATATATATGGGATCGGGCTGCCGCAGCAGGCCATGTTGGCTTTTGTCACGACCCGAAATTTTCCACTGACGGGACCGTGATGGCGCCTAATATTTCACTTGCTAGGCAAGCCAACGTTAGAAAATCATTAAACCAATTTTTTATTTCCATTCAGTAAATAACAATAATTAACTAAGATGAAACATAATAAATGAGGAATATCATAAAACTATATTAATTACTACCACCCGGATCTGGAGTCATAATTCACGAGCAATGTAGAATTTACTACAAGTAATAGTCTGAAAGAAATACAACTGTGTGAATAAAAGAAAATAGAGGACATAAAAGATAGACGGGGACTTCAAGGTCTGTGAACGCCGACAGATCTATCTTGAGTCTACGGACAACAGACCAGTAGCAAATCTCGGTCAACCTGAGTCGGTATCAAAATCTGCACAGAAAGTGTAGAGTGCAGCATCAGTACAACCGACCCCATGTACTGGTAAGTGTCGAACCTAACCTCGGCGAAGTAGTGACGAGGCTAGGACAAGACACCTACATATAACCTGAACAGTATAATCATGCTAGAGGCAACAACAATAAGTAAAGCAATAAATGCAAAAATAATGGGAGGGGAACATACCGTGGGGGAATACAAGATAAAGAGTGAATATAATGAAAAGACATAATTAAACCGGAAATCCTTAAACGAATTGAGCAATTAAGACAGCAAGGAAAACTGCTCGGCATCACCCTTCGTGCTTTTACTTTCAACCTCACCAAATAACAAATAAGACTGCACGACATCACCCTTTGTGCTTTTACTCTCTTCCTCACAATATAAATAAATTATGCACGGCATCACCCTTCGTGCTTTACACTCTTCCTCACAATATAATTAAATTATGCACGGTATCACCCTTCGTGCTTTACACTCTTTCTCACAATATAATTAAATTATGCACGTTATCACCCTACGTGCTTTACACTCTTCCTCACAATTTACAGAATCAGTAACAACAGATAGAGAGAAGTTTCACAAGAAATCAATATTTCATAAATGATTACTTTCACAATTTAACATCTCAACCTCGAATCAATATTCACAATTTTATCGTCCTTGGTGAAACCGCACACAAGTCTTCCAACATTTCAACAACAACAATAAGCATGGATAACAAGATTTAAAACTATAAATTTGCAAGAAATGAAATTTCACTCGCATGCTATGACTCGACCATAACGTATAGATGCTCGTCACCTCAACTATACGTCGTATTCAACAACAAAACATGTATCAAATACTCACACAATACCTATTCCCTCAAGCCAAAGTTAGACACCACACTTACCTCGCTCCGAAGGCCTCTTAATTCTCAATCACATCTTTTCCTTGGGAATTCACCTATAAACCACTCATATCTATTCACAAATGACTTATTAATATCAAATATTACTAAAGGAGTCGATTATATTTCATAAATTAAATTTCCAAAATTTTCCTCAAAAAAGTCAAAAAAATCGACCCCGCGCCCGCTTGGTCAAAACCCAAGGTTCGGACTAAAATCCTCTTACCCATTCACCCCTGAGCCCGAATATGTAATTAATTTTAGAATCCGACCCCGAATTGAGGTCTAAATCCCCAAATTCCCGAAATCCCTAGTTTCTACCCTAACCCCTAATTCTACCATGAAACTCTAGATTTTTAGGTTGAATTCTAGTAAAATGAAGTAAAAGATTGAAAGAAACGAGTTAAGGAACAATTACCTATGATTTGGGGAAGAACATGTCTTTGAAAAATAGCCCTAGGCCTCCTATCCTTTTAAAAACGAGAAGAAAAATGGCTGGAGTCCGAATTAAATGCTCACTGCCTAGCAACCTTCGCACCTGCGGTGCTTTGGTCGCACCTGCGCATACGCATGTGAGGACGGGATGTGCGCTTCTACGAAAAAGGACTGGGCCAACTGGGGCCGCACCTGCGGATAAGGTTCCGCTTTTGCGGTCCCGCTCCTGCGAAGAAAAATCCGCATTTGCGGAAAAACGAAGTCCAGGCCTGGGTCGCATCTGCCGGGGCTTTCGCTCGCACCTGCGAGCTCGCAGGTGTGGGCACACCAGATTTGGTGCACCAGCAACCTTGTTGAGGTTTGAACTCAACTAGTGCATCACCCGAATGGCATTCGAGCCCTCGGGGCTCCAAACCAAAAATGCACGCAAGTCTAAAAATATCATACGGACCTGCTCGCGCGATCAAATCGCCAAAATAACACTTAGAACTCTAACTTTAGCACCAAATCAAATGAAATTCTCAAGAACACTTTAAAATTTCTACCTTCTTAATTGGACGTCCGAATCACGTCAAATCAACTCCGTTTCTCACCAAATTTCACAGACAGGTCTTAAATATCATAATAAACCTGTACCGGGCTCCGAAACCAAAATACAGACCCGATACTAAAAATGCCAAATATCAATCAATTCTTAAAAACACATAATTTCCAAACTTTTAATTTTCATCAAAAATTCATAACTCAAGCTAGGGACCTCCAAATTCGATTCTGGGCATACGCCCAGGTCCCATAATTCGATACGAACCTACTGGGACCGTCAAAGCACGGATCCAGGCCTATTTATCAAAAATGTTGACCGAAGTCAACTAAAATCAACTTTTAAGGTAAAAATTCTTATTTTTATTAGTTTTCAACATAAAAGCTTTCCAGAAACCTGCCTGGACTGTGCACGTAAATCGAGGAGGGTAAAAATGAGATTTTAAGGCTTAAGAGCACAGATTCGAGTTCTAAAACATAATATGACCTTTTAGGTCATTATATTCTCCACCTCTAAAACAATCGTTCGTCCTCGAACGGACATAGAAAAGTACCTAGGCTGGTGAAAAGGTGGGGATATCTACTCCGCATATCGGACTCGGACTCCCAAGTAGATGCCTCAATAGGTTGACCGCTCCACTGCACTCGAACTGAAGGGTAACTCTTTGATCCCAACTGGCAAACTTGTCGGGCTAGAATTGCCACCGGCTCCTCCTTATAAGTCAAATTCTTGTCCAATTGGACTGAGCTGAAACCTAATACATGGGACGGATCACCGTGATACTTTCGAAGCATGGACATATGGAATACCGGATGAACAGCCGCTAAACTGGGTGGCAACGCAAGCTTGTAAGCCACCTCCCCCACTCTCTCCAGAATCTCAAAAAGTCCCGATATACCTAGCGCTCAACTTGCCCTTCTTCCCGAACCTCATTACACCCTTCATGGGTGATACCCGAAGTAACACTCTCTCTCTGAACATGAGTGCAACATCACGAACTCTACGGTCGGCATAACTCTTCTGCCTGGACTGAGCTGTGCGAAGTCGATCCTGAATATTCTTGACCTTATCCAAGGCATCTTGTACTAAATCTGTACCCAATAACCGAGCCTCCCCCGGCTCAAACCACCCAACTGGCGACCTACACCGTCTACCATATAATTCCTCATAGAGAGCCATCCGAATGCTTGACTGGTAGCTGTTATTGTAGGCAAACTCCGCTAATGGCAAAAACTGATCCCAAGAACCTCCAGAGTCAATAACACATGCGCAGAGCATATCCTCCAAGATCTGAATAGTACGTTCGGACTGCCGGTCTATCTGAGGATGAAATGTTGTGCTCAACTCAACACACATACCTAACTTACGCTGAACTGCCCTCTAAAAGTGCGAGGTAAAATGCGTACCTCTATCAGAAATGATAGACACGGGCACACCGTGAAGACAGATGATCTCACGAATATAAATCTCTGCCAACCGCTCCGAGGAATAGGTAACTGCCACGGGAATAAAATGCGCTGACTTAGTCAGCCTGTCCACAATGACCCAAACTGCATCGAACTACCTCTGAGTCCGCGGGAGTCCAACAGCAAAGTCCATAGTGATACGCTCCCACTTCTACTCAGGAATATCTAACCTCTGAAGTAAACCACCAGGTCTCTGATGCTCACACTTTACCTGCTGGCAATTTAGGCACCAAGCTACATAGGCAACTATGTCCTTCTTCATTTGCCTCCACCAATAATGTTGTCTCAAGTCCTGATACATCTTGGCGGTGCCCGGATGAATAGAATACCGAGAACTGTGGGACTCCTCAAGGATCA
>AWOL01S0011428.1:69868-112908 GCA_000715115.1 Nicotiana otophora | reverse complement strand
AGCTCCCAAAGATACTCTACTCTTAGAAGCTAGCAGTACTTACATTGCTGCCCTTCTTATGAAACGATTGATATTGATGTTACTTCTCTTATTCTTATATTATCAATGTTGTTGGTAGTTCCTGATTCTTATAAGATTCTTAATGAAGAGTTAATCCTAATAACGTGTACGAAGGATACCGACCTTACGTCACTCCGAAAGGTTTAAAATGTGATTCTAATGAGTCCAGCATGCATCATATATATGTATCTATTTTACTCTACTGAGACGCGCTATAGTCGGCCGGGTACGGCACGTATTGTGCAACCACTGATCAGTTAGGTTTTACCGAGCTTCACGTGGCCGGGTACGATTCTATCGAGCCCTATGATGGCCGGGTACATTTTACCGAGCCTATTACGGCCGGGTACGATATGATGATGGTGATGCCCACAAAGGCATATGTTTTAAAAGTTTATGTATATATATGTATGTATCATGTATTTCATGTCAATAGCCCTCAGAGGTACCCAGATGTCACAGGTTGTATACTCTCTATCCTTGTTTACATTACTGTTCTTGCTTATGCTTTACTGCCTTACATACTCAGTACTTTATTCGTACTGACGTCCTTTTTATTTGTAGACGTTGCCTGTCGTACTGCAGGTCCTGATAGACGGGTAGACGCAGCTCCCCTACCACAGTAGGCTGTCCAGTTCAGCGGTTATTGGCGAGATCCCTTCTCCGGACTTGCCATGGTCTTGGTATGCATTTTTGTTATAGACATTATGGGTATGTCGGGATCCTGTTCCGGTAATGTTGTAGCACTTATGTTCCTTTAGAGGCTCAAAGACAGGTGTCGACTCATGTATGGTTTAGAATGCCTTGTCGACTGATTTTTGTTGTATAGTCTTTCATGGCAGCATGGTAGCTCGTACCTTATATATATTTTCTTGACAGTCTTGTCGTCCCATGTTATGTATGTTCATGACATTATCTTTCATTGTTGGATGTTCATGATCCATGTCTACCATTTATATTGATCTTGTCGGCCCTTAAAGATAATAAGGAAGGTTAGATAAAATGTACGTTGGTGCTCGGCAAGTGTGGCCCGGGTGCTAGTCATGACCCTCCAGTTGGGTCGTGACAAGTACCCCATTGAATATGGTGGTTATCTAACTTATGTCTTTGAAGTTGACATGTTTCCCCTGCTTACCCCCGGTCTTATGTTTATAAACTCCTTGACAAATATTATATTTTACATAATTCTTATCTTCTTATAGTCTAGTAAAAACATTCCAACACCTACTCCTCAATCTTCGGTTCTTCTTAACCATGGAGAGGAGGCCTACCTATACTACCAGCACCACTATTAGTTTGACTAACAGTAACGGGTGTATGTGGTGGTGTTTCAAGATTATCAGGTGGTGCAATATTAACTAAATAAACAGGTGCTCTAAATAAATTTTTTATTCTGCAAATTAAATTAAAAAAAATTAAATTAATAATTCTAAATAATAAAATAAAAATAAACACCAAAGAAGAGAAAGAGATGAAACGAGTGTATCGGAATACCGTATTAAATTTAAAAAGTGAAATATACTTTACTTGATAATATCACAATTTACCTGATAATAGCATATTTCACTTGATAATACCACACTTCAATTGATATTTGATAATATCACACTTCACTTGATAATTTATAATTTTGTACTGGTTGACATAAATAAAATTGATAAATCGTAGAATAGCAATCAATTGATAGCTATTTAATAATCAAGAAACAAAATGTAGAGAATATTTAGAGTTGAAGAAGAGAGAAATTTGTGAGCAATAATGAAGAAGAGGGGTGTAACTATAGTTTTCAAAAGGATAAATATATAAGTTTTCAATTATTAAGGGTGAGGGACTAACATTTTTAACAAAGATGTCCGAAAATGGCAATTTCTCCCGTTGGGCAACAGTCTTCTTGAATTTGACCATTTCCAACGGTCAGAAATTCTTAAAAAAAATATTTAACGTTGAACAGGGCTGAATCGGATAGGAACCCGGTAAAAACTTGATTATTTTTGCACAGGTTAGCCGGATTCCGGGGCACCGATTCTCCAAATTGAATTCACTCCATCTGGTACCAGTCCTCTATACAACTCGTCCCACCCCGCTACGTACCGGGTCGGGTTGAATCGAATTTTTCGGGATTGAAGCGGGCGGTTAACGGGTTAGCCCCACCCGATTAACAAGTTTAATAGATACTTATAAAATGGAAACCATAATATCTTATAAATTTATTTATGAAGGAAAAGAAAAAGAAAGAAAAAAATGGAATCGTCCTCGGTTAAAAATAAATAATAAAGTAATAATACTCTCAATGGAAAAAATAAAACTCAAAATTCAGTGAAAATATTACGCTTTGTAAGAAGGAGAATGATTAATAATTAGGGGTGGTAAACAAGCGGATCAGATCGGATTGGAAGGGTCAGAATGGGTGATAAAAAACGAATAAAATATCTGATCCGACACATATTTAATAGCAATAGAAAATGGATTAACCGGCGTATAATATGAATATCCATATTATCCATGGTTTCTTGAATATGTTTACTTTTGGGAAGATTTCTAGTTTCCCAAACTTGAGGACCCCTAATTTGAGTCTTTGCAAATGTAAAAGTTAAACCTATTAGTTATATATTGGTTATCCAGGGTTATCTATTGTATAAGTGGATAATATGAATATTATACATATTTGACTCATTTAAAAAATGTTCGTTATCCAACCTATTTTTAGTGGATAATATGAATGGATAACTATTTTTTAATCTATTTTGCGACCACTAAAAATAACTTAGACAAATTACATGGTTATATAAATAAAACGGAAACTATTAAGACAAATCTCCATTTATAGACGAAAAGAGAAAGTATTAGCAAATCTTGATTAGTAGGATTAAGAACATAAGTAGTTCTTAATTCGCGATTGTGAGAAACTTGGGTGTCTTAGTTCCAAAACAAGTAAAATAACAACCACAAACTAAGTTGCGTCTCCTATTCACGGATTCTCCTAATCATGCACCCGTTTTATTTTTCCACTTTTTGCGGTTCGCTTTAATTTGCTTGCAAAGAGGAAAAGGATATTTTATTTCTTAGCGTTGGATATATATATTACTATTGTATTTTGTTAGTTTGGACTTTGGTTAATGTAGCCAGAGGCGAATTCGGGATTTAAAATGAGTTTAACTTTTAAGATTTTTAACATTGAATTCGTTATATTTTAAGGTTATGAGTTCATATATACTATTTTTGTAATTTTAATAAATATTTATACATTAGTTATACTTCACATCTAAAGCTATAATTTCAATTGAACCAGACACTAAAATACTATATCTACCTCCCGAGGGTTCGTTAGGTAGGATGCATTAGAGAAAATAATGTATGCAATAACTTTTGGCATTACTAATCCCTTGTTTGGTACACTTTTTCAACTTATATATTACTAATGCAAGTATTAGTTATACAATTATTTGGTATTATCCTATATATAACTGCCACGACCCAAAATACACCATAGGTCGTGATGGCACCTAATGCCACCGTTAGGCAAGCCAAAGGTAATAGATCAATTTAATTACTTATTTTATTACTTTCGAAATTATAAATTTTAATAAGGAAGGGAATTTACACTTTTAAATCCATGGGCGTGTGCAAAACTTTGCAGTTTATAAGAGAAATGAAAGGCGATGATAATATACAGAACCGTAAGCATCAACTAGTATATCCCAAAATCTGGTGTCACAAGTGCATGAGCATTTACTGAGTATAATAATAATACAACATCTGTCTAGAATATAAATGAGACAGGATAAAATAAATAGTACGATGGTGACTATGTAGACTACGATGCGTATCCTGGAATGCAGCTTACATAAAGTCTCCTCAACAGTTGCGCCAACGCGCAAAGATAATCACCAAATGAACATGCCATATCCTGCATATTTAGTGCAAAAGTACCGCATGAGTACGTAAATCAACGCGTACCCAATAAGTATCTAGCCTAACCTCAGAGAAGTAGTGACGAGAGGTCGACATTGACACTTACTTGAGGTCCAATAAAGCAATATAATAATTCATAAGCAAATATGAAGCACAACAATAATAATGGGGTAGAACTGTAACTTACATAATCTTCCAAAAGGTTTCTTTTAAAGATATAGATTTCTCGGTCTCGTATTCTATCTCAACAGCTCAGATGTAATATGTACCAGTATCGAACAGATAAAGAAATACCATATACATTACCGGGCATCAGTGGGAGAAAAAGTTCGTGAATATTCGGTATGCTAGCGATATAACGCATGATTACCCGAGGTCGTTCGACCCGATCCAGAATAATGTGTACATTGCCGAGGGACGAGCGGCATGAACCACAGATGCATCTATTATAATGTCGAGGCTTTCGACCCGATCCACAAGAAAGGAAAAAAATTATCAAATTATGAGGAACGTGCTTACAATACAGTACATGGGCACAATAATAAATATACCCCTTTACATTTATCAAATATCTTGGCAACAACTCAAAGTGATAAAGTTCAGCCTAATATATTTATATGTTTCTAAATCAATTTCAGTTAAAATTTCAATTAATTAAGCTAGCAAAATGAGTCCAAACAATTCGAATATTATATGATAAAGTCCTAAGTCTACCCGGACATAAACATGTTTTAGCTACGTACGGACTCTCGTCACCTCGGCGTACGTAGCACCCACAACTAGTTGCACATAACAATAAATATCATGTAGGGGTAGTTGTCCCCTCACAAGGTTAGACATGAGACTTACCTCACTCCGAAGTTCTATAACCGGCTCCAACACTTCTCTAACACCTCAACTCGGAGTCAAACATCCCAAAGCTAGTCAAACAATGTGCAAACGAATAAAAATATACTCCAATACTCGTAATAAATCAATTTATAACAAGTCTCAATTCCGCTCGAAAAGTCAATAAAGTCAAACCCTCGGGCCTACGTACCCGAATTTCAAAATATCTTGAAGATTAACATTACCCATAATACCACGAACTCAATTATATAATTTATTCCTAATTTTGTGTCCAATTTCGTGGTCAAAATTCAAAAATATCAAATTCTAGACTTTCTACTAAAATCTCATAATTTTCATGTTAAAATCCATATGTAATCCAAGTATTTAACTCGTAATATGTGGGAACTACTTACCTTGATATAGATGATGAAATTATCCTTCCAAGAGCTCCAAAAATCGCACAACAAAATAAAAATATGAGAGATATAGGTTAAGTCACGGATTAAAAACACCCCACTGGCCAGCGACCTTCGCACATGTGGTCAATTAGCCGCTTTTGCGGGCTCCGCACCTGCGAAAACTCCATCGCAGAAGCAGCTCCAGCTCAAACCAGCAGCCCTCGATTCTGCGCCCCAAGTAGAGCATCTGCGCTACCACTTTTGCGGGCCTCAAGCGCTTCTGCGCTCGCGCACCTGCATGACCATGTCCGCTTCTACGGCCCATGCCTTCTTGGCAACCTATGCTTCTGCGACATCTTCTATGCATTTGCGGCTTCGCAGGTGCAGAAACTTCCTCGCACCTATACTCCCAGACTTGCTCCACGAAAATCACACCTACGATGGACTCTTCGCACCTGCGGCCACTCCTTCCAGAGGTGCGATGGCACCAGACTTCAGCAGCATCAACAGGTCCTAAATTTCAAGTTTCAATCCATTTCAAACCCGAGGCATCCGGGACCCCATCCAAACAAACCAACACATCCCAAAACATAACACGAACCTACTCGAGACCTCAAATCACAATAAAAATATCAAAATTGCGAATCGACGATCAAAACTTTTCTTTAAACTTTCAAACTTTTAAGCTTCGACGAACGCGTCTGAATCATATCAAAACATTCCAAAATGACGCTAAACTTTGCGCACAAGTCATAAATCACAATACGAACCTATTTCGAGGCTAGGAATCCCAAACGGACTTCGATAACACCAAAGTCCACTTCAATTCAAACTTAAAAAATTCTTAAAACGTTCAAAATGCCAACTTCCACAATAAGCGCTGAAATGCTCCCGGGCCACCCGATATTCAACCCGAACATATGCCCAAGTCTGAAATCATCATACAAACTTATTGGAACCTTCAAATCCCGATTCCGAGGTCGTTTACTCGAAATTCAAACCTTAGTCAATTCTTCTAACTTAAAACTTTCGAATTTAGAATGTTTTTCCCAAATCAACTACGAACTTCCCGAAATTCAATTCCGACCACACGTACAAGTGGTAATACCTAAAGTGAAGCTACTTAAGGCCTCAAGTTGCCGAACGATGTGCTAGAGCTCAAAACTACTGGTCGGGTCGTTATATTCTCCCCCGCTTAAACATACATTTGTCCTCAAATGTGCTAAGAACTGCTTCGAAGTTGCCCCGAAATTGTTGTTCAACACCTTGTGCACCTAACCGTGCCACCACAACTCAGTTGAGTATATTAGCTTGGGCCAGACTGAAGATTCTCCTTTTGTTTTAGTCAATATACCTTAGGACCAAATTCCAACCTCTGAATTCCTCTACCAGACCCTATTCTAACATACGAACATCGTTTCATTCTCCACACGCTGAACCCACACATGATCATGCACCCATGCTGACATCACACAACGCATTGCATCACTCATTTGACCAAGACAACCTCTCCCAAGCACAACAGCTATAAATTCACTGAACTGACGCCTGTAGTATACCTCATAACACATATAGTCCCGATTTTCAATCCTTACAATACTACCACGACGGAAGAGATGTGTAGAAACTCATAACCACCCGCCGAATCAACAAATCATAGAGTCTCTCCTCCTGACAGGGACCATTGCCTCATTTTGAACTGAATAACTATATTTTCTCTTTAATATACCTTATATAAATATGATTGCACTGATTTCAGGTCTAAAAATCTTGTCTCACCAATACACGCTGCTCGGGCAATAAGCCACCTCAACACCGCCGAAAATCTCATATGACGCCATCAATGTGCCAACAAGCTACAAACTCGAAAGTAATACATAAGGAAAAACAAACTCTGGAAAAAAACTGCTCGGCCCTCATAATGAATAAAACGATCAAAGAGACGCTATGAACCTTTCTCAGAGAATGAGAAACAAATACACAAAAATAAGTATAGGGAATCGTACTCAACATCTCACTGTTGCAGCGTACAACTCGATCCAACTATGACACTGTTACGGCGTGCAACCCGATACAAACATGACATTGTTGTGGCATGCAACCCGATCCAAATAACATACCCGTGGAGGCGTGTCGCCCGATCCACATATAATAATAAATAATGAAGTACCCATCAAGCCAAAATGCTTATACCTACAAAATACCCGAATATCAACCACAAGCACGCCAAGTGCAAAAATACAACCCTAGGGAGACGGATAGTGCTATATGCTACAAAACTCAAGCACAACTAAGGTGCGATAAATGACCTGCATCTCAAGAGCCATCCTACTCATATAACACCACAAGCTACGCAGGATCACAATACACGTGCGAATAATCCATATGTCTCATAACCCACCTGGCAAAATAGAGTATTACATGGAATAGTTGACGATGGGAATAACATCCAATGCCCAAACACTCCTCTGTAAGAAATGATATGCCGAATGAACACCTCTGACCTGACGTAGAGCACACATTCACATTGGACCTATCAACGGGCCTCAAGCCGATTCTGATCATATCATACTGGGCCAACAACCTTTCAAAGATCCGTAATGGCCCAATTCATGACACACACGAGTAGCCGCCCCAATCCGAAACAAACTCCCACCATTCACAACCAAAGGAAATAGAGCATCTTCATGGCATAAACTCTCACATTAATGATAGTACCAAAAAATTCCATACTTGGTTTCAATCTTTAACAATCAAGTGACTAACATGTCACACTTATACAGATTTCCTGTGGGATGCGCTCCCACGACCTTCCGCACCAGGTAGCCAAGTCTGCACATCCATACCACCAACCGTACTAACTCTGTAAAGCAACTCAAGAATCCGCAAATCAATACACAAAGCCCCTTACACAAGGCACCGTTCTCAGGAGACATTAAAGAAAATGCCAGCTTACTCTGAACATCTGAATTCTTCCATGCTCATACGAGCTCGTCACATTGTTATCAACACCGTGCCACAACCTTGATCCTCAACTTTCAATTCCCATGCCGCTCACTGCACCTATCATGTCGCAATGCGAGCGTACGAGAATTCATTATAACACATGTATTACTAGTAGAATAAATACTTCAATGGCTAGAACCCCTTTCACTTAACTCATTTTCAGAAGAACGATTGCAACACGCAGTTGAATTCCCATAACTGCAAAAAATACAAATCTCAATTTGTGGTCTAAACCGACATAACTCTTTTGGGATCCATTTACACATAACAAGGTCATTTGAATAAAATACCTCCCAAATCAATCAAATTATGGTGGATGTCAAGCCCGCACATACAACCACAAACCGTATGTATAACTTCACACGCCGATGGAACTGATCATTGCCACAATCATGCTAATTCAACCATTACTAACTGAACCAACTTCTTCCAATTCACTTTTGACTTGCCTTAGAGATAATAGTGGCTCCATTCAAGAATCATAATGAAACTCAACAACACCTCTCCAGAGTGACCCACTTTACAAGACCACATCGTCTCAATACCTATGAACCATCTCATATATTCCTCATACGCATAATAGCATCTCCAATTGGTACACCCATTCTGAAAAACTTTCCGCGAATCCGAAAATGTTTCTCCCATTTTTCCAATACTGCCCCGCAGACCCAATGATAACATAGAAAATTCCCCAAGTATTCTTCACACTCTGCTGCAAAATCCTGGCCTCCAGCCACATAACGAACCCATTAGGACCACTATTGAGAGTCACCCACTCTGACTTGGTCCCGAATATAAGCCAAACTCTAGTGTGCTATCAGCACATGAACACTCCCAAAGAAACAACCGAATGAATTTTATATTTTTTCCTTGTACATTAAATCTACTAGAAACATAAACTTTGAGTCTCCCCAAAATTTGCACATGAATCGATAAGGAGAAACATAGCACACATTCATCAAATCCTTTGCTCGAATTACCCCTGATGTTTTGTTTTCTTAGTCATAAATAGTCCACCAATGCACTGATAACCAGAAACTGCACAAGAAGACAACCACGCGATCCAATCATAGACGGTGGGCTCCCCCACTTAGCTTTAAGCTACAATCACATAAACCTAGAACCCACAAAGATTCTTATTTCTCAATCACCATGATCTCGCACCGTTAACCCGCCAAATTCTCGAAACCACCTGTTAAACTTTTCATAAAGCATCCCGAATTATCCGCCATAATTTCATGTTCGACCTCCCACTTGATATAAGTAGAACTCTTCGTAGAAACTTCATCAAAATCACTCAACTTCCAACCTCCTCACAGGAGATAGCTCACCTGTGGAATTCCATACCGACATCTCCCAATGACGCTGCATGGGGTAGAACTACCTCAAAATCAGTAATTTCTCCTGAGCCCATGCTCGCCCACCAGCTGTACAAGTATGTTCACTCCCCATTGACATCAACTGAAAGTTCGACAATACATTCCAAACTCGAAGTCATGTTTCACACCTCTTCATTTCTAGCAAACTCCCCTCTGCCATAATCAAGCTTCCTCCATCCAGCAGCCACCATCCCAAATGAAATGCATAGGCTTAGTCACTATCCACCATGATTCCCAAATCGCTCTAAACTTTCCTCAAGGCAAGTGGCTTTCCTACCACACAATACATATGCTACTTTGCCACTCCTACTTCGATTAAACCACCTCCTTTAAGCAACTTCTTGACCTCTGCTCTTCATACTTGATCTGCTAGTAATTTGAACACCGTGAGACACCTCCCGCCATGTCCTTCCTCATCCTTCGCTGCCCATTTCGATGCATTCACTGTCGCGATCCATAAATAAACACCCTACCATTACACTAACACCGTGTTATAACAACGCATGAACATCATAGCAACTTGTGCATAGCCTCAATCATAGGAAGTACAGATACTGAGCCGAAACGACAGAACATCCTTCCGCAAGGCGATGATAATAGCCCGCCCGAGCACTCAGGGAAAACATCTAGCACCTCATTTGTGGTACCATTTACAACTCCTCCATGCCCAATTAATACCAAGCGCTCCACGTCGTATAAGATTGAGTATAAAGGAAATAAAGGCATAAGCCTCAAAGGAATCAAGTCGCATGATGAGGAATCAAGAAGGGAAGTGCTTCTAACAGCTCTGTAGCCTCTCGAAGATAAGTACAGACGTCTCCGTATCAATCCGTAAGACTCTACTAGACTTGCTCATAACTCGTGAGACCCAAGTGAACCTAGAGCTCTAATACCAAGCTGGCACATCCCAAAATCCACCATAGGTTGTGATGGCGCCTAACGCTGCCATCAAGCAAGCCAACGGTGATTGATCAATTTTATTACTTTCAAAATCATAAATTTTAATAAGGAAGGGAATTTACACTTATAAATCTATGGGTGTGTGCAAAATTTGTAGTTTGTAAGAGAAATGAAAGGCGATGATAATATACAGAACCGTAAGCATCAACTAGTATATCCTAAAACCCTATGTCACAAGTGCATGAGCCTTTACTAAGGAGTACAATAATAATACAACATATGTCTAGAATGTAAATGAGACAGGATAAAATAAATAGAACGATGGTGACTCTGTAGAGTGCGATGTGTACCCTGGAATGCAGCTCACATAAAGTCTCCTCAACAGTTGCGCCAATGCGCCAAGATAATCTCCAAATGAACCTATCATATCCTGCACATTTAGTGCAAAAGTGCAGCATGTGTACGTAAATCAACGCGTACCCAGTAAGTATCTATCCAAACCCCAGAGAAGTAGTGATGAGGGGTCGATATCGACACTTACTAGAGGTCCAATAAAGCAATATGATAATTCATAAGCATATATGAAGCACAACAATAATAATGGGATAAAATTGTAAGTTACATAATTTTCCAAAATATTTCTTTTAAAGATATAGATTTCTCGGTCTTGTATTCTATCTCAACAGCTCAGATGTAACAAGTACCAATATCGAACGGATAAAGAAATACCATATACAGTGCCTGGCATCAGTGGGAGGACAATCTCGTGATTATTCGGTATGCTAGCGATATAATGCACGATTATGCCGAGGTCGTTTGGCCTGATCCAGAATAATGTGTACACTGACCGAGAGTCGAGTTGCACGAACCATAGATGCATCTATTATATTGTCGAGGCGTTCGGCCCGCTCCACAGGAAAGGAAGAAAATTATTGAATTACAAGGCACATGCTTATAATATAGTAAATGGGAACAATAATAAATATACCCCTTTACATTTATCAAATATCTTGGCAACAAATCAAGGTGATAAAGCTCGGCCTAATATATTTATATAATTCTAAATCAATTTCAGTTAAAATTTTAATTAATTAAGCTAGCAAATTGAGTCCAAATAATTCAAATATTACATGATAAAGTCCTAAGTATACTCGGAGATAACATGCTTTAGCTACGTACGAACTCTCGTCACCTCGTGGGTACGTAGTACCCACAACTAGTTGCACATAACAATAAATATTACCTAGGGGTAGTTTTCCCCTCACAAGGTTAGACAGGAGAGTTACCTCGCTATGAAGTTCCATAACCAGCTCTAACACCTCTCTAACACCTTAACTCATAGCCAAACGTCCCGAAACTAGTCAAACAATGTGCAAACCAATTATATAATTTATTCCTAATTCTATGTCCAATTTCGTGGTCAAAATCCAAAAATACCAAATTCTAGGTTTTCTACCAAAATCCCATAATTTCTACTAATTTTCATGTTAAAATCCATATGTAATCCAAGTATTTAACTCGTAATATGTGGGAATTACTTACCTTGACATAGGTGATGAAAATCTTCCCTCCAAGAGCTCTAACAACCACCCAACCAAATGAAAATGTGAGAGAAATAGGCTAAGTCTAGGATTAAAAACACCCCACTGCCCAACGACCTTCGCACCTGCGGTCAATTAGCCGCTTTTGCAGCTCTGCATCTGCGAACAATCCATCAGAGGTGTTGCTCCAGCTCAAACCAGCAGCCCTCGCTTCTGCGCCCCAAGTAGCGCATCAGCGCTTCCGCTTCTGCGGGCCTCAAGCGCTTCTGTGCTTGCGCACCTGCGCGCCCATGTCCGCTTCTACGACCCATGCCTTCTTGGCCAACCTCCGCTTCTGCGACATCTTCTCTGCATCTGCGGCTTCGTGGGTGCGGAAATTTCCTCGCACCTGCGCTCCCAGACTTCCTCCACGAAAATCGTACCAGCGTGACCGCACATGTGGCCACTCCTTCCACAAGTGCGATGGCACCAGACTTTAGCAGCATCAGCAGGTCCTACATTCCAAGTTTCAATCCGTTTTCAATCCATTTCAAACCCGAGGCCCCTGGTACCCCATCCAAATGTACCAACGCATCCCAAAACATAACACCAACCTGCTCGAGGCTTCAAATCACACCAAACAACATCAAAATTGCGATCGACAATCGAAACCTTTCTTTAAACATTCAAGCATTTAAACTTCGACGAACGCGTCTGAATCATATCAAAACATTCTGTAATGACGCCAAACTTTGCGCACAACTCATAAATCACAATACGAACCCATTCCAAGGCTCGGAATCCCAAACGGACTTCGATAACACCAAAGTCCACTTCAATTCAAACTTAAGAAATTCTTAAAAGCTTCAAAATGCCAACTTCCACAATAAGCGTTGAAATGCTCCCGGGCTACTCGATACTCAACCCGAACATACGCCCAAGTCCGAAATCATCATAGAATCTATTGAAACTTTCAAATCCAAATTCCGAGGTCGTTTACTCAAAAGTCAAACCTTAGTTAATTCTTCCAACTTAAAACTTCCGAATTTGAAATTTGCTTTCCAAATCAACTCCGAACTTCCTGAAATTCAATTCTGACCGCATGTACAAGTCGTAATACCTGAAGTGAAGCTACTCAAGGCCTCAAACCATCGAACGACGCGCTAGAGCTCCAAACGACCGGTCGGATCGTTACAATAACTAATACATAACAAACCATGGTATTAGCAATATCAAGACTATGCATGCATTAGCATGGTTAATGATAAAATTGTCCTTAAAGTTCCTCAAAGCTAAAGAATATGGAGGTCATTTTTATAAGCAACTAATTTTTTTAATGATGCATTTTAATTTTTAATACACCACACCAAACAATAGATAGGAAATAATCTCTGCATAACTAATGCTTGCATTACTAACTCATGCATTACTAATCCCTATATTACTAATATATTTTATTCATCACTATTCTTATACACCCTACCAAACGACCTCTGAATGTATAAGAAAATGAAAACATAGAAGTTATGTTCATAACATACCGAATACCTACATATGCAAGGATAAGTATCTCCAATTAACTTTTCTCTTTTCCGGATTTATTTAAACTCTCACTAATATGCTTGTAATACCATAAATGCCGATACCATGGGTAGTGGTATATATTTTGTTGTTTGTGCTTAAATTAGAGCATGCTACTCCCTCTAATATTTGTTATGTTTAACTTTACATGCCTCTTAAATAAAACATTTAGAGCATATATAAAAAGTCACATAAGAATTGGATGTGTGCAATTGAATTTACGTACCCAACTTAGCATGTTTCTCTGGCCAAGTACTTGGTCAACATGGAATTAGCTATAATTTAAGGGCCAATTCTTAAGGAAAATATGAGAATTTGTGTTAATTACATTATGTAACTATAAGCTAATGTAATTTTTCTAACTTTTTATTTTTTTTTATTTTCTAGTATATTAAGTACTATTCTTTTTTATACTATTACTCTTCCATTTCTCTGATTCTCTTTTTCAACTAGCTTCAAACGTAGCTTATAGCGTGCTTCCATATAATTTTATAACTTCTTATACTTTGCTTCTTACTCTTTTATTTTTCTTTAATATCCTTAGGTGTTAAATAGTTTCGTATTTCTCTAGCCTATTTTTCTATTTTATACAATAAGTACTAAAAATATCTTCTAAACTCATATCTATCTTTTTAATATATAAAACGTGCAAAAATCAAAAAATTTATATTATGTTCATATGAATTGGTAAAAAATTAAATTCATAACTAAATTTTTTATTTTATCATTTTAAGGCCTCATTTTAAATTAAGATGTATTTGTAGCACATTAAAATTTACTTACTTATACTGTATTTTGAATGACAAGTATTTTGAATAAATCTTTTCTATAATAACCACACAACTAAAAATGACAGGTAATTTACGGGAATGACCCTATTAGGATCCTTAAATAATAGCCTTATTTTTTAATATCTTTAAAAAATAGCACCCGATCCAAACATGCGCTTAGTAGCAACGGCGATAAAAGTTGGTAAGATTTTAATTTTTATTCACAATAAAGTTATAAAAAATTAGTAGAATTTCATGCTATATTCAATCTAGTAATCATATTGGATAATTCACAAAATCTCTCGGTTATCATAATTTTAAGGTTTAACTCATAATAAAGTCATGACAAATTGATAGGATTTCATGCTATATTTAACCTAGCTATTATGTCAAGTAATTCACAAACTCTACCCGATTGACATGACTTTGTGTTTGTTCAATTATTTAACAAACTCTAGTATATTAGCATGATTTGTGTTATCGCAGTCGAACTATCTGTTAAATTGTTCATTAAAAATCTACCCAATTGACATAATTTATCTATAACAAAGTATTCTTCGAATTTAAAATTTTAATTTCAATCAAACCACCTCGAATCTATTCCAAATGATCTTGAATTTAAAATAATGCCTTCAAATGCTAACATAACGATCCCAATTACCAATTAGTCAAATGAAACCAAATTGTCTTTTTAACAATTTCTAATAATCAATAATGAGATTTTGAGATTTTAAAAGTAAATCACTAAATTAATGTTTCAACTAAAATTTCAAGCACAAATTATTATGATTGAACAATAATTAATCATCAATTTCCAATTGTCACCCCAAAACAAAACATTTCAAGCTTCTAAGATTGAAGAACTATCATATTCTTGGTGAAGAAGAACAATACAACACATATAAAACTAAAAAGAAACTTATTTTTGCAATAAATTAAAAAATAGAGACAATATTCAAAGACCAGTCCCTTGGAATGATAACCGATGCAATTAACTGAAAATGACCGGAGGCACTAATTTGCTTAATGCCAAATGCCCGTAGCTCCTTTCTCTCCTCTCTTCTATTATTATACTAGTGGGCCCGGGTCCAAACCTAATAAGTTAAAAGTATATATTATTTTATGAAAGAAGTAAAGAACATAGAGTAACTTATACAATGATTAATTTTTGTGAGTTGTGATGTATCAATTCAAAGTTTTGAATCTGATGATTTGTTATTTAAAATCAAAGTGGGTTGCTCTGATGGTAAGCACCCTACCCTTCCAACCAAGAGGTTGTGAGTTCGAGTTACCCCAAGAGCAAGGTGGGGAGTTCTTGGAGGGAAGGATGCCGAGGGTCATTTGGAAACAGCCTCTCTACCTCGGGGTAGTGGTAAGGTCTGCGTACACACTACCCTCCCCAGACCCCACTAGTGGGATTATACTGGGTTGTTGTTGTTGTTGTTGTTGTTGTTGTTGTTGTTGTTGATTTGTTATTTAAAATCAAAGTGGGTTGCTCTGATGGTAAGCACCCTACCCTTCCAACCAAGAGGTTGTGAGTTCGAGTTACCCCAAGAGCAAGGTGGGGAGTTCTTGGAGGGAAGGATGCCGAGGGTCATTTGGAAACAGCCTCTCTACCTCGGGGTAGTGGTAAGGTCTGCGTACACACTACCCTCCCCAGACCCCACTAGTGGGATTATACTGGGTTGTTGTTGTTGTTGTTGATTTGTTATTTAAAATCAAAGTGGGTTGCTCTGATGGTAAGCACCCTACCCTTCCAACCAAGAGGTTGTGAGTTCGAGTTACCCCAAGAGCAAGGTGGGGAGTTCTTGGAGGGAAGGATGCCGAGGGTCATTTGGAAACAGCCTCTCTACCTCGGGGTAGTGGTAAGGTCTGCGTACACACTACCCTCCCCAGACCCCACTAGTGGGATTATACTGGGTTGTTGTTGTTGTTGTTGATTTGTTATTTAAAATCAAAGTGGGTTGCTCTGATGGTAAGCACCCTACCCTTCCAACCAAGAGGTTGTGAGTTCGAGTTACCCCAAGAGCAAGGTGGGGAGTTCTTGGAGGGAAGGATGCCGAGGGTCATTTGGAAACAGCCTCTCTACCTCGGGGTAGTGGTAAGGTCTGCGTACACACTACCCTCCCCAGACCCCACTAGTGGGATTATACTGGGTTGTTGTTGTTGTTGTTGTTGATTTGTTATTTAAAATATACATGTGCAGTTTCACACTTTTTTTTTTTAACTCTTTCCAAATTAGGAGAATTTATAGTGTTTTCATACTTCCTCTCAAGCGTGATCCGAACCATATGAAGGTACTTTTACCAACTGAGCAAGCTTCACTTGTCGTGCAATTCCACACTTATTAGCTTGTTAAAGAGATCACGAAAAAGTTTTAAAAGTTAATTTTTTTTTACATAAAATATTGTCTCTGAGTAAAATAAGTGTACATTCAAAATGTTGACCAATAAGTAATAGAGTAATATCTATAGTTTTAGATCTAAATAAAGACGAATGTCTTTTCAGTTTGGTGCACTTTTATTTATGTCATTTGCTGTTTTTTTTTTCTGGCAACGAAATTATACTAAAGACAATAGTAACATCGCATCTCCTTTCCAATTATAGACTGTAATGGAACTTCTCAGATGGATACCAGAATTAAATTAATTGTTCTAAGTAAAAGAACGAAAATTAAGAAAAAGTAAACAGAAAATGACGTGACTATATTAAACTCATTGCAACTTACCCGTTTCTAATAGCATTTTAAGTAATCGTTTAGATCTATATTTTTAGTGGGATAAACTTCGTAGGTGTTATAAGAAATATCAAATTATGGTGGATGTCTACTCTTTATCAATGATATTCATCTCAAATGCTTAATGACATATTTAATGACATATTTTCTATGTTTAATGATATATTCAATGACATATTTTCTTCACTTTTTATGCCTATATAAAGACCTTGTAATAGATAGGAAAACACACAATTGAAAAAGAAATAATAATCTCTTCTCTCTCTATATATATCTCTTAACTTATTTTTCCGTGTTCCACATTGTTACTTTGAATTATATTTTATAACACGCTATCAGCACGAGACTCTACCGTCTCAAGAAGCTCTTTGAGAAGACTAAGGTATAACTTTTCTCCTCTTTTAATTATGACTGATATTATGAAAAGAAAGTTCATTGCCCTTGAAATTTCGGGCAAGAACTATATGACATGGGTGTTGGATGCTGAAATCCATTTAGATGCAATAGGTCTTGGAGACGCCATTAAAGACAAAAATAAAGCATCTACCCAAGACTGTGCTAAGGCCTTGATTTTCTTGCGTCATCATCTTGATAAAGGGTTGAAGATAGAATATCTCACAGTCAAAGATCCACTTATTTTGTGGAATGACTTAAAGGAAAGATATGACAACTTAAAGTTGGTCACTCTTCCACAAGCACGATATGATTGGGCTCATCTGAGGCTCCAAGACTTTAAGTCTGTTTTTGAATATAATTATGCGATGTTCAGAATTACTTCTAAATTGAAACTCTGTGGAGATACTATCACTGACTATGATATGCTTGAAAAAACGTTCACAACGTTTCATGCCTCCAATATGGTCTTACAACAACAGTACCGAGAGAAAGGTTTCAAGAAGTATTTTGAGTTGATTTCTCTTCTCCTTGTGGTTGAACGAAATAATGACTTGCTCATGAGAAATCACAAAAATCGATCCACTGGGTATACACCATTACCTGAAGTGAATGAGGTGTATTCCCATTATTCTAAGCGTGGAAAAGGTCGTGGCCAAGGAAAACATTTCCCTGGTGTTAAACACCCCCTAAAGAAAAATAACCACCAAAAGTGGAAAGGGCCAAAGGCAAATGATTCAGAAACTGAATATCATCGTTGCGGTGGAAAAGGGCATTGGGCAAATATTTGTCGCATGCCAAAATATTTGGTTGAGTTTTATCAAGCATCTCTAACGACTAAAGACCCTAAAGCTAATTCTGTTTATGACAATGAATTTGACATCACCCACTTGGATGTGGTAGATTTATTTTAACACCCGCATGGAAAAATAAACCACTCGATCGGTGATGGATCTGTGGTTAAAGTTGATTGAGCAGTTTGATTTTTATGTTTTCCTATTCGTAGTATCTAATGAATAAACATCTTGTAATTTTTATTGTACTTAATAATATTTCTTATGTAGTTCTTAAAAATATATATATTTCCAAAATTTCATAAATTTCACAAACAAGGAGTAATATCTAAGTAATTAGTGTCCTAGTCACAAGTGATCTTTTAACGCTTTTTGATTTTCTTTTACGTTACTTTAATTCTCTTTAAGAAAACGTTTACAAGCACCCTAAAATAACTTTTGTTACTTGATCCTCAATTCCCGTCTTTCTTTGAAAAAAAAAATCTAGTACATCGGGATCTCAATTTTTTCATGTACATGGATAAACTATTGGGAATAAAAAAAAGAGAAGCAGCTAAGTATGCTCTTTTCTTACACTAATTAATTATTTTTCATGCAATATGTAGGAAAATATAAATAACTTATACATGTAAATAATTTTGTTGTAGTTGTATTAGTCATATGTGTAATGTACTTATAATTGTATTATTTTTGCTACATAATTATTTGTATCAGAATTAGAATTTTCTCGAAATTGCATTAAAAGACCACTATTGAATCATTGGTTTAACTTTATTTTTTTTTCTCTGAAAATACTAATATTTATTCATATACTTCTTTTTGTATGTCAAATCATGGGAAGCAAATATGGATATCTCTCAAAGCAAACTTGGATCAAATTTCAATTGTAAAAATATTTGCTTAATTGATTCATGTACTACATATACAATATTCAAAGAGAAGAAATATTTCTCTCGTTTAGGTATGTGTAAGGCAGATGTTACTATAATTTCTGGTAGTAGTAATCTAATTGAAAGCTCTGGAAGAGCCATTATAGCTTTGCCTAATGGAATAATACTTATCATAGAGAATGCAATGTTCTCCTCCAAGTCCAAAAGGAATTTGTTGAGTTTTAAAGATATCCGTCGAAATGGATTTCATATTGAGACAATAGATGTGAGTAATATCGAATATCTCATCATTACCAAGAATGTCTCAGGCCAGAAAAGGGATATTGAGAAGTTCCCATCTTTATCTTGTGGCCTGTATTGGACAAGAATTAGTGCAATTGAGGCAAATTCTATCGTAAACCAAAAGGTTACTGATTCCAATACTTTTGTACTTTGGCATGATCGATTGGGACATCCTGGGTCAATTATGATGAGACGAATTATAAAAAACTCAATGGGCATCCATTAAAGAATTTAAAGATTCTTTTAAATAATGAATTTTCTTGCACTTCTTGTTATCAAGGCAAGTTATTATTAGACCATCACCAACAAAGGTTGGGATTGAGTCCCCTGCATTTTTGGAACGTATACAATGGGATATTTGTGGACCTATTCACCCACATAGTGGGTCGTTTAGGTATTTTATGGTCTTAATAGACGCATCCTCTAGATGATCTCATGTGTGCCTATTGTGATCTCGTAACCTGGAGTTTGCAAAATTAATGGCACAAATAATTCGATTACGGGCACAGTTTTCCGATAATCCAATTAAGTCTATTTGATTTGATAATGCTGTTGAGTTTTCATTCCAAGCATTTAATGATTGTTGCTTATCAATTGGGATAAAAGTGAAATATCTTGTAGCTCATGTTCACACTCAAAATGGCCTTGCAGAGTCTTTGATTAAACGCCTTCAATTGATAGCAAGACCGTTACGCATGAAAATGAAATAACCCATCTTTGTTTGGGGTCATGCCATTTTGCATGCAACAATATTAATTCGTCTCAGACCGACAAATTATCATAAATATTCCCTGTTGCAATTAGTTTTGGGTCATGAACCTAATATATCCCGTCTACGAATTTTTGGATGCATTGTATATGTGCCTGTAGCACCGCCATATCGCACCAAGATGGGTCCCCAAAGAATGTTAGAAATATATGTTGGGTTTGAATCGTCCTCCATTATTCGCTACCTTGAAATATTAACGGAAGATATGTTCACTGCTCAATTTGCAGATTGTCGATTCGATGAAGCATTTTTCCCAAAATTAGGGGGAGAAATTGGTGAAACCAAACGTGAAATTTTGTGAAAAAATACATCACTGCCTCATCTTGATCCACATGCCTTTATGTGAAAAAGAGGTGCAAAAGATTATCTATTTGCAGAAAATAGCAAATTAAATGCAGATACATTTACGGATCTGAAAAGAATAACGAAATCACATATCCCTGCAGAGAATATTCCAATCCGTATTGATGTTCCTGTTGGACAATCTTCTAGTGTCATAGCTAATGAGTCAAAAGCACGCCTAAAGCGTGGCAGCCCGTTGGGTTCTAAGAATCGAAGTCCTAGAAAAAGGAATATAAATAATCAAGATAACACTATGAATGAGGCTCATATAGAAACCCATGATTTAACCAATCCTGAAATTCATGAGGAAATCAATGAGCCTGAGACTCGAGAAAATAAGTAACTATCAATAAACCCAATCGATATTGAGACAAATCTAAATCGATTGAATATAGTTGTGGATTATGTATTTGCATATAATGTTGCATCTAGCATTATGCAATATAATGAGGATCTTGAACCTCAATCCGTTAGAAAATGTCGACAAAGATGTGTGATGTTTTATATATCAATACCATACAAGAGGGGGAGTGATTTCTGTGGTGTCCAATTTTTTGAGTGCACAGATTATAGAAGGACATGGTTCTTCTATGTGTTCCAACTACTACTGTTGCAGAATAATAAGTACAGAAAATAAAGAACACAGAGATGTTTACGTGGAAAATACCTGGCTTAAAAGGTGAAAACACCACGACCTACTTCCCTGTAGGATTTTTTCAAACTCTCCACTAAATTACTGAGCCAAAAAACTGCATTTACAAAATACTTTTGTAAACCTAGGATTAACTCTAATCCCGTTGTGGCAATCAGCCTCTAACTGCTGCGACAACTTCAAGTTAACTCTAACTTGAATACTCTGAGTACCTATTACAATTGCCTCTAGATAAAGTTGAAAGGTACAATATGAAAACACCTACTACAATTGAACTATAACAAAAGACAGACACTTGGAACTGGTTCATGTAGCTTTAGGTTCGCACACTTGAATCACACATGAACTGCTTGCAAAATTCCATGCTATTTTTCTCTCAATTCACATTTAACTTCTGCTTTTGTGTGTCACCTGTAGAATGAGAACTTCTTGCGATTTATAGAGTTAGTAGAGTAGAAAGCAACTAGAGTTCTAATGCTACTCTTCCTTGGTGGAAGAGTTCTAGTTAATCTCAACCTCTAACTCCTCCCTTATCTTGGATAATGTTCTCATTGAGTAAGGAGTCCTTCTCCTTATTAATTATGCAATCTTTTCGATCATGAGATATTTATTATTATGCCAGATTTTGTTTATCTCCTGCATGTGCATCTCACACGCTTTGAATCTACCCGTGTCTATGCCTACCAGTGATGGACCTGGTTCATCCCTGAGTTCCTTTGTCAATCTTCAAAACTATCCTTTACTTGGGCCAACAAATTCCCCATTTTTGATGATAACAAACTTTGTGCTTCCATAAGCTTAGGCCATGTTTCAACTTAGCTCAACATCATCACAATGTTAGAAATATTTTTCCTTTTTATCACTTATCATCAAGGACCAGGTTCATTAGGTTATAAACATCATTGTTCAAAGCACAACCTTTTTCCCCCTTTTGGCATCATCGAAAAGTTGTATAAAATATGTGAGATAACCAGATTTTAAAACTTACTCATGGCAACTGGGGCTAATTCAAGTGCAATAATGGATTAATCATCATAGATTAAGCTAAGAATTTTAACCATCAAAGAAATATAAACAAACAATTAGAGCAAAAATAGTAAATTTCATTGATGATTGATATGATTCTTCCACAAAGCATAAAAAAAAATAAAAATACTGAAAACATGAGCAAACAAAAAACAAATCCCAAACTGGGTCACTGGTTGATCTACACTAGGCTAGGATGCTCAAGGCTGGGAAGAACTGGGTGCTTGGTTTTTGGTTTGGAGGAGTTTCAGCATATCGTGAAGAATGCCATTATTCTTCTCATTTTCTCTTGCCAGCTCAGTTATGAGAGCATCTCTTTCAGTCTCCCCCTCATCCAACCTTTTCTTCATCCTCTCAATCTCAGCATCCTTTGTCCCACTCTCTTGTTCCAAGGCTCTGACCTTGCTATTGGCTGGTGTCTTTTTGGATGAATTTGATTCTTTAGGAGTGACATGGACTTCATAGTCACAAGCAGACAGCGTATTTGCCCCAAAATGATCCTTGCTTGTACTAATCTCCCTTTCTTCTTTGGATTATAACTTTCAGTCACTCTCTTCAGTAGGTCTGTGAGGGTTTCCTGTTCAGATGAAACAGGTTCATCTATATTTTTCCCAAGTTGAACCAGCCCTTCAGCGGCTTCGCCAGACCCACTTCCCCCTGTTTTCTTTACACTCTCCTCTACTCTAGTAGACTTTTCTCCCCAAACAACCATTGCACCTGTGTCTTTGGTTAAACTCACAAGAGTGGGTGAAGAATCAACCACTCTTTTATCCTTTCCCCTCACAACACTTCGAACACCCTTGCTCTCTTTTTCTTTTTCTTTTTTATTTTTACCACCAATTCCTCCAGACTCTGTAGTTTCAACACCTGCTTTAGACCCTACTAATACAAACCTATTCTCCAAATTTATTCTCTCCCCGCAACAACCTTGCGAGCAAGCATCTTTACTCTTTTCTTAGAGGTTGGGGTGGTGGAAGGGATGATAGTGGGTGTGGAAGTCTAATCAAACTGAATTTCAGTTTTGAAAAGACTTTGGAGTGTATCCATAGAATCTAGGTACTTCAAATCGGTTAGGACTCTTTTGAACATAACTGGTTCACTTGTAACGAATAAGTCCAAAAGGAGTTTCGAATTAAGTAGGACTCTGCTCATGATCCAAATATCATTATTTCAAATTATGCATAGTGTAGAAAACATACCGTGTTATCTTGATGAACCAGGTTCTTCACTGATAATTCTCATGTGTAAGTCTAAATTTGCCAACATAGAGAAAATATCATTAGAGATTAATGAGTCATTTTAACACATGGCACAAGAGTATACTATTGAAAGTATGAGTCTGAGCAAATATTAATCTAATTATATACACATTTTCAGATTTTCTAACCAAAACCAACAATTTTATTTTTTCAATTTTTTTTTCAATTGTTTTTTCGTTGTGATTCTAAACTGATCCTTTTAGGTGATCTTAATCATCCTTAATTCTAACTTGTTCCTTTCAAAGTGATCTCTACTTAGGGCTTTTGTGAGGATGTCAGCTATTTGCTTGTCAATAGCGCAAAATTCCACAGTGTTCAACCTATTTTCATAGTTATCCCTCAAAACGTGATGCCTAACATCTATGTGCTTAGTTCTCTTGTGATGAACCAGATTCTTGGTCATACTAATTGCACTAGTGTTATCACAAAAAATAGGAATACAACCAACTTCAATTCCAAAGTCCTTTAATTGTTGTTTGATCCACAACAATTGAGCACAATATGAAGTAGCAACAACATACTCAGCTTCAGTAGTAGATAAGGCCACTGAATTTTACTTTTTGTTAGCCGAAGACACAAGACATGAGCTAAGAAAGTGTGCCATACCTGAGGTGATCTTTCTATCCACAAGAAAACCTGCATAATCAGCATCAACATATCCCACGAGATTGAAATTACTACCTTTTGGATCAAAGACACAGATCAGTGGTGCCTTTTAGATATCTCAAAATTCTCTTGACAGCAGTCAAGTGAGACTACTTTGGATTTGCCTGAAAACTTGCACAAAGGCCTACACTGAAGACAATGTCAGGTTTACTAGCAGTGAGATACAACAATGAGCCAATCATTCCCCTATACAACTTATGATCAACAGATGAACCATGTTCATCTATATCCAACTTTGTAGCTGTTGCAATAGGAGTGTCAATTTCTTTGGAATCTTCCATTTTAAACCTTTTAAGCAACTCTTTTACATACATCTCCTGATGGATCATAGTTCTATTTGGATTTTGTTTAATTTGTAAGACTAAAAAGAAATTAAGCTCACTCATCATGCTCATTTCAAATTTACTCCCCATTAGTTTAGCAAATGCTTTACTTAACTTATCAATAGTTGCTCCAAAGATTATATCATTAACATATATCTGAACTACCAAGAGATCTTAAGCGTTTTCTTTCAAGAATAAAGTATTGTCAATTTTACCTCTCTTATAGTCATGCTCAAGCAAAAAATTTGATAATCTTTCATACCATGCTCTTGGCGCCTACTTGAGCCTATAAAGTGCTTTGTCGAGTTTGTACATATGATCAGGACTCTCCTTGCTTTCAAAACTCGAAGGTTGCTTGACAAACACTTCTTCCTTTAGATAGCCATTGAGGAAGGCATTCTTGACATCCATCTGGTGGAGGGTGAATTCCATGTAAGCAGCAAAGGCTATAAGGAGTCTTATTGCTTCCAACCTTGCAACTGGAGCAAAGGTTTCATCATAGTCTATGCCATCCTCGTGGCTATATCCTTGAACCACCAATCTTTCCTTGTTACTTGTAACAGTTCCATCTTCATCAAGTTTGTTTCTGAAGACCCATTTTGTGACAATTATTGATCTGTCCAAGGGTCTTGGCACCAGATGCCAAACTTGACTCCTTTCAAATTGGTTGAGTTCATCTTGCATTGCATTTACCCAGTCTGCATCCTGCAAAGCCTCAGTAATATTTTTAGGTTCAATAAGAGATAAGAAAGCATCAAAAGAACAAATATTCTTTAATTAAGATCTAGTTTTGATTCCAGAGGTTGGGTCAGTAATTATGTTCTCAATGGGATGAGAACTTTGATACTTGTAAGGTTTCACAACCAACTGGTTTCCCCTTGATGTTCTTTCAATGCTTTGTTGATGTGGAATAAGTTCATGGACATGTTCCATTGAGGTTTGGGGATCATTTCCTCTTAGTTATGTTCCCCCTGTCAGGTTGCCCTGGGTAGAAGGACATGTTCCATCACATGTTTCTTCTTCCAGTGCAGCTTTAGTCTGGGCTGCGGTTTCATTTAAGTTTCTTACCAGCCTAATTGCTTTATCATCATGTTCCTGTCTCTCAGAAAGAATATTAGTTTCATCAAAAATCACATGAACACTTTCTTCAACACACATAGTTATTTTGTTATAGACTTTATAAGCTTTGCTATGTGAAGAATATCCCAAGAATACTCCTTCATCACTTCTGGTATCAAACTTGCCTAGGGAGTCTTTACCATTGTTGTGCACAAAGAACTTGTATCCAAATGCCCTAAGATGGGATATATTTGGTTTTCTACCTTTAAGTAACTCATAGGGAGTTTTCTCTACTAGAGGTCTTGCCATGTACCTATTTATGATACAGCATGCAGTGGTTACAGCTTCTGCCCAGAAGCTATTGGGCAGCTTACTTAAAAAAGCATAGTCCTAGCCATATCTTCAAGAGTCTTATTCTTTATTTCAACTACTCCATTTTGTTGTGGAGTTCTAGGGGCAGAAAAATTATGATCTATGCCATGCACATCACAAAATTCAGCAAATTTAGCATTTTCAAATTCAGTACCATGATCAGACCTAATTGATGCAAGTTGATTTCCTAATTGTTTCTGAGTTTTTCTAACAAAGGAAGTGAACATGTTAAATGCTTCATCCTTAGATGTTAAAAACAGTGTCCAGGTAAACCTAGAATAATCATCAATAAGCACCATCACATATCTCTTACCACCTCTACTTAATGTTCTCATTGGACCACAGAGATTCATATGAACCAGTTCCATCGTTCTGGTGGTACTTACCACTTTCTTTCATTTAAAAGAGGATTTTACCTGCTTCCCCCTTGCACAAGCCTCACAAACTTTGTCTTCCTTGAACTTAATGTTAGGCGGTCCTATCACCAAGTCCTTGGAGACTAATTTGTTGAGTTGACTTAGACTTGCATGTCCAAGCCTCTTATGCCAAAGAAGTGGATCACTATCCAGCACACTTAAGCAAGTTAGTTCATTCTCTGAAAGTGTGGATAGATCTATAATATATATTATTCACTCTTTTACCCTGCAAAACAATCTAGCCAATGATAAGATTTATCACAAAACATTTAGTATAGGTGAATGCTACCAAATTACCTCTATCACATAATTGTGACACACTGATTAGGCTATACTTCGAGCCGTCTATCAAGTAGACATTCTCAATGGAATGAGAGTCATCCTTACCTACCTTACCAACCCCAATGATTTCACCTTTATTTCCATTTCCAAAGGAGACATTTCCTCCTTTGAGTTCTTCAAGTGAAAGGAACTAGTTCTTGCATCCAGTCATGTGCTTTGAGCAGCCACTATCCATGTACCATATTTGGCTGCTCCCCTTCACTTCGACCTGCAAAAAGAAATCAGGGGTTAGTCTTAGGAACCCAAACTAGTTTGGGTCCCTTTCTATAGGCAAAAGGATGAATCAGATTAGTTCAACTTGGTAGCCTATTCTTCCCTTGAGCAAACTTTTTATTCTTTTGACTAGCCTTTTCTTTTGCAGTGCATTCACTTTTATAGTGACCAGTCTTACCACAGCGAGTACCAATTTTGTTCTCAGGAAGAGTGAGGTACTTGCTTTTAAGATCCCACTTAGGTAGCTGATTCCCAAAGCCAAGTCCTCTTCTATTGCTATTGTTATGTTCCTGTAGCCATGACAAATCATCGGAGGACCTGTTCTATTTACTAGTTCTATCTAGTTCATGATTGACCTTGCATAGATCCTCTTTTAGCACTCTTACATGTTCATCCTTCATATATAACTCATCTTTCAGTTTGCCTACATTTTATTCTAAAGTGAGTTGTGTGCAATCAATTGTCTTCTTACTGGTTCCTAGTTTTAGTTTTAGATTTTCAGATTTTAATTCAAGAACATTTGCTTAAAAAGTATGAACCTGGTTCTTCAGAGCAGTATTTTCACTCACAGTCTCACTAATTCTGAGTTCCAGGTTTTTACACTTTGCTTTTAAAATCACACAATCCTTAGACAACAGTTCTTTTTCTTTATTTATTACCTCAGATTCATCAATAAAATCTAGCAATAATTCAAAGAGTTTTTCTTTAGACATAAACTTAATCTTGTCTTTGAGATGAATTATACTTACCTCAGATTTCTCATCTGATTCTCCAATTTTCATAAGTGCTTGTTCATCTCCATCTTCATCATCTGACTCCTCATCTAAACTTTCTCCCCAAGCAGCAACCATAGCCTTTGTTGATCCTTTGTTCTTATTGGGATGAACCTGTTCCTTCTTCCTATTCCTTCGTTCAGATCTTTCTTTCTTCCATTCAATTTCCCATTGAGGGCAGTTCTTGATGTGATGATCAGTCTTCCCACACTTGTAACAGCCCTCATTGGTCGTTTTTTCAGGAACCCTTACTTTGTTGTAATTTCCACCTCTTGAGGAACCTTTTCCTCTCATAAGGTATTTCTTGAAGTCCTTGGTGATCATAGCCATTTCATCTTCCTCCAGATCAGCACCTTTAGTGATTTTGAGTGCCAGACTCCTTTCCTTCTTGGGCACATCCATCTTCATGGTCTTATTTCTAAGTTCATAAGCAGTGAGATTTCCAATTAGCTCATCCAACCTAAGAGTTACAATGTTCTTAGATTCCTGAATTGCAGTGATTTTGCTTTCCCAAGAAACTGGTAGAACCCTAGTCAGAATCTTCTCAACTTTGTCTTCTTCAAGAAGAGTCCTTCCAAGAGACTTCAGTTCATTTGTCAGTGTGGTGAACCTTGTATACATCTCTTGGATAGTCTCTCCTTCCTTCATAGAGAAATTCTCATATTGAGAATATAGTAAAGTACATATGGACCTCTTCACCTGAGCAGTTCGTTCATGAGCCACTTGCAAGGTGTACCAAATTTTCTTAGTAGTGGTACAACTTTGAATTTTATTGTACTCGTCTAGACCAAGTCCACACACAAGCCATTTCTTGGCCTTAACATTCTTCTCCCATTTCCTCAAGTCGTCAGTAGTGCAGTCAGCTCTTGTTTTTGGCACCTCTTCTCCTTCGGCATTTATCTTCATGGTAGCCAATGGCCCATAGTTCATATTCTTCTCATATGATGTAGTCTCTCATTCTGTTTTTCCACCAGGAGTAGTACTGGCCATTGAAGAGTGGTGGCCTAGCAGTGTATTTCCCTTCCCAGTTTCCAGGTGGTGCACTCATCTTGATCTTCTCCTAAGGTGTTAGCCTCTTCAAGGATAACCCGCTCTGATACCAATTGATGTTTTATACGTCAATACCACAAAAGATGGGGGTGATTTATGTGATGTCCAATTATTTGCGTGCACAAATTATAGAAGGACTAGATTCTTCTATGTGTTCCAACTACTAGTGTTGCGGAATAATAAGTACATAAAATAAAGAACACAAAGATTTTTACGTAGAAAACACCTAGCTCAAAAGGTGAAAAAACCACGACCTACTTCCCAGTAGGATTTTCCCAAACTCTCCACTAAATCACTGAGCCAAAAATCTGCATTTATAAAATACTTTTGTAAACCTAGGATTAACTTTAATCCCGTTGTGGCAACCAGCCTCTAACTGTTGCGACAACTTCAAGTTAACTCTAAGTTGTATACTCTGAGTACCTATTACAATTGCCTCTAGATAAAGTTGAAAGGTACAATATGAAAACACCTACTACAATTGAACTATAACAAAAGACAGACACTTGGAACTGGTTCTTTTATCTGGTTCATGTAGCTTCAGGTTCGCACACTAGAATCATACAAGAACTGCTTACAAAATGCCTTGCTATTTTGCTCTCAATTCACGTTTAACTTTTGCTTTTGTGTGTCACCTGTAGAATGAGAACTTCCTACGATTTATAGAGTTAGTATAGTAGAAAGCAACAAGAGTTTTAATGCTACTCTTCCTTGGTGGAAGAGTTCTAGTTAATCTCAACCTCTAACTCCTCCCTTATCTCGGATAATGTTCTCGTTTAGTAAGGAGTCCTTCTCCTTATTAATTATGCAATCTTTTCGATCAGGAGATATCTATTATTATGTCAGATTTTGTTTATCTCCTGCATGTGCATCTCACGTGCTTTGAATCTGCCCGTGTCTATACCTACCAGTGATGGACCTGGTTCATCCCTGAGTTCCTTTGTCAATCTTCAAAACTATCCTTTACTTGGGCCAACAACTTGATTGGGAAAAATGTCAAGAAGCAATCCAATCTGAGTTGGATTCACTTGCGAAACGTGAAGTTTTTGGGTCTGTATTCCAAACACCTAATGGTGTTAAACCTGTTGGCTATAAATGGGTCTTTGTACGTAAAAGAAATGAGAAAAATGAGGTGCAAAGATATAAGGCACGCCTTGTTGCACAAGGATTTTCACAAAGTCCCGGTGTCAATTATGAAGAGACATATTCTCATGTTATGGATGCTATAACATTCCGTTATCTCATTAGTCTTTCTGTCCATGAAAAGCTTGACATGCATTTAATGGATGTGGTTACAGCCTACCTTTACGGCTCACTTGACAATGAGATATACATGAAAATTCCCTATGGATTTAAAATGCCTGACGCACATAATTCAAAGTCCATGTAAATGTTTTCAATCAAATTGTAAAGATCTTTGTATGGTCTAAAGCAATCAGGAAGAATGTGGTATAACCGCCTTAGTGAATACTTATTAAAGGAAGTTATATAAATGATGCCATTTATCCATATGTTTTTATAAAGAAAATAACATCGGAGTTTGTTGTACTTGCCGTATATGTTGATGACATAAACCTTATTGGAACTTCTACATAATTCCAAAAGGCAAATGATTATTTAAAGAAGAAATTCGAGATGAAAGATCTCGGAAAGATAAAATTATGTCTCGGTTTGCAAATTGAACATTTGGCAAACAAGATTTTTGTTCATCAATCTTCCTACATAGAAAAGGTATTGAAACGGTTTTACATGGATGGAGCACATCCATTAAGTACTCCGGTGGTTGTTCGTTCACTTGATGTGAATAAGGACCCCTTCCGACCTCAAGAAAAGAATGAAGAGATTCTTGGTCTTTAAGTACCATATCTTAGTGCAATTGGTGCACTAATGTATCTTGCTAACACTACAAGGCCTGACATAACTTTTTCAGTTAATGTCTTAGAAAGATATAGCTCTGATCCTACAAGGAGATATTGGAATGGAATTAAACACATATTGCGGTATCTAAAAGGGACTACCGATATGGTCTTATTTTATGGCAATGATTGCAGTCCCAATCTTGTTGGTTATGCCGATGCTGGGTATTTATCTGACCTACATAAGGCTCGATCTCAAACAGGCTGTATGTTTACATGTGGAGGCACTGCAATATCTTGGCGATCGGCTAAGTAATCAATTGTGGCTACTTCATCTAATCATGCTGCGATAATTGCTATTCATAAAGCAAGTCGAGAATGTGTATGGTTGAGGTCTATATTATACCTTATTCGAGACAAGTGTGATTTGAAACGTGACAAACTACCCATAATTTTGTATGAAGACAATGCAGCATGCATAGCTCAATTGAAGGGAGGATTCATAAAAGAAAATAGAACAAAACACATTTCACCAAAGTTATTTTTCACACGTGATCTTCAAAAGAATGGTGATATCAGTGTGCAAAAGATCCGTTCAAGTGATAATATGACTGATTTGTTCACCAAATCTCTACCAACGTCAACCTTTAAGAAACTAGTGTACAAGATTGGGATGTGAAGGCTTAAGGATGTGAATTGATACTTTCATCAGGGGGAGTTGATACGCGGTGTACTCTTTTTTCCTTACAAGGTTTTGTCCCATTGGGTTTTGCTTGCAAGGTTTTTAATGAGGCAACCAAAAGGCGTATTTCTAAACATGTGTACTCTTTTTACTTCACTAGGATTTTTTTTTCTAATAAGGTTTTAACGAGGCACATTATCTATGGACATCCAAGGGGGAGTATTATAAGAAATATCAAATTATGGTGGATGTCTACTCTTCCTCCATGATATTCATCTGAAATACTTAATGACATATTCAATGACATATTTTCTTCACTTTTTATGCATATATAAAGGCCTTGTAATAGATAGGAAAACACACAATTGAAGAAGAAATAATAATCTCTCCTCTCTTTCTCTCTATATCTCTTAGCATGTTTTTTTATGTTCCATATTGTTACTTTGAGTTATATTTTATAACAATAGGTCAATTATTGGAGCATTTGTTTTGCCGCTCTCACGATATGTACCTCATATGATAGAGAAGCTCTGATCTTATCCGGGGCACTAGTTGGCATGTGTGAGCCCTTCCCTGAGGGTAGCTTTCTGTTTATCCTAGGCTTCTACTTTCTTTATTTCTCTCCTCCATTAAGCTCTTCAAACAGACTATGGATAAAATTTGATTTTTTTAATCTCTCAGATCGTAGAAGGAAGAAAACAAATTCATGCCACAAAAGAGATAAGATTTATTGTTGAATCTTTCAACAACTATTTACATTAGTTACAGGACCAATATACTTTACTGAGTAGCAAAATATAAATGTACAAGCTACAAAGAAGTAACATCATGAGAAGCACTTTATAAATGTACACTTCCTTTCAATCAAATAGATCCATCTTAGCGGCCTGAACCTTATAGGGTAATAAAATTTCTTCATCCTCGAGGCATGCAGCAAAGTGCAACGAACCAGGTATACACATGTAAGAGCTGCTAACAAGTGATATATTGTATATCTTTCCCGAGAAAATCAGGTCTAACAAACACAACTAATTCCTGCATGAGAGAACCACAGAAGATTTAAACTTTGCAACTCAAACAAACTACACTCCCAACTTTTTACAAGACATTGACCTTCAGAGATTAAATATTGACATTTTTTAATTTAAAACGGACCTCAGGGAAGAAGAGGAAGAACGGAATTTTTTTCGAGTAGCGCATGCGAGAGTCAAGTAATACTTTTGACCTGGATATTACGTTTGGTGTAATCCTTCTACTAAACGTCCTTCGGCGAGGTATGATTTCGTCCTACCCCTTTTATATTGATGCAAAAAACTACTCACAAAACAGTGAAACACAACTTGTTCAACCAAATTAAACTAATTGAACTCTATTAACTTAAGACATAATCACGCATTAGGAAAGTTAACTGCCAAAAGGTAACATAAAATAATTTGTTCAACAAGATAGTCCTTAATGTCAAATGACTAAACATTTACTGAATTCAACTTGCTAGAGTAGTGATTCACAAGTTTCAATATGCTAGGTATTGTTTACCATCAAACCTGGAAAAGCTTCCACTGTGATGAATCTGTCTCCCATGCCATAAGGAGGGAGGGCCAAAACAGAAACAAATATATATGTAAAGAATGTTCATTTCCATGAGGTCAAAGTAGCGTCAAATCAATGTCACTGTAGAGCCAGCCAACAAAAACTAGAATACGAGAACAATAATGCATATATTAAAACATTTTGGGTAGTTTTTGCTCAAAAAAAGCATTTATGGCAGTTATATTTTGGATGATAGAGCTTCTCGGATGAAAAACTAAATTTTGGTCATCGGGTTCATTCTAACTCCTTACTTGGCTAATAATCAAGAGGTTCCCTCAACATAAATAACTAAAGATTAGAGACAAAAATTCAGGTTGGAAGGCTCAAACACTTTTTTGATTCCTCCAAAAGCAAAGCCGGCACTCGAGCATATCCCTAAACATCAAGCTCTGCGTTGGAAAAATGAAAGACAAATGCTCGGCAAATTATCCTTGTTTCAATATTCTCCAAAGTCGCACGCCTATGAAAAGATTCTACCAATCCATGGACCAACATGATTTTGAATCTCCAAAGAGATCAATCAACGCGACCCAAAAATAAGAAAGCAGAAAGCAAAGGAAAAAAATAAAAATTGCACAAGGAAGGAAAAAAGAGACATAAAATATCAATAGAGTTACAGTGTAACGTCGGCGAACCTAACAATAATAGAATATATTGGATCTCTTTTTCGTTTTCTTACTTAAACAAGAAGACACAAGATTCTTGAGAGAATAATTAGTAAGTCTAACCTTGTCCGCTTACGAAGTGGTATGGTATCAATAGGTGGAACCAATCAGATCCTTGCAAAAAGGGTTAGATAAAGGAGCGATTGTAGCTTATGTCGTTTGATGCAGTGTTATCAAAAGCGAAAAGTGCAAAAAAAGCTCTAAGGTCTGTTGGGGCTTTAAACGCAAAGCGCAAATAAAGCGTGGACTTTAATGAAGAAAGGCGCAAATGGAGAAAAACTACAAATATGTATGTATAGTCCAAGAGTAATACCTACAAGCATGAATACCAAATATATAGACAAAGAAATTGAAGAAAATTTACGATAAAGTGAAATATCAATTGTTTAATGTCGCGTCTTCCGGATTACGCTCGTTAGCTATGAAACGTATGCCTTAGAACCTTGATGACAACACTGAAGCGCCCGTTAAGCGAGGCGAAGCGCTCAACATAATTTGAGCCTCGCTTTACGGCTTAAGCGCGCCTTTCATTACACTGGTTTGATCCTTGTGATCACTTGATCAATTGGTCTCTTAAAATATTCAACCTCTTACTCAAATGCCTCCTCCTTGAATTAACATCAGGAATATCTCTAAATAATCCCTGAACATCAGGCTTTTCTTTGACGGTTGAGGAGAATCTGCGTGGCCATTTGAAAAAAAAATTATACTTGTAGAGTTCTCAAAACGATTTTAATTTCTGCAGGAATTACTCAGAGTAGATCAGTGACACAACAACAACAACAACAACCCAGTATAATCCCACTAGTGGGGTCTGGGGAGGGTAGTGTGTACGCAGACCTTACCCCTACCCTGGGGTAGAGAGGCTGTTTCCAAATGACCCTCGGCATCCTTCCCTCCAAGAACTTCCCACCTTGCTCTTGGGGTGACTCGAACTCACAACCTCTTGGTTGGAAGTGGAGGGTGCTTACCATCAGAGCAACCCACCTTGTCCAGTGACACAACAACAAAAGCAAAAAAAAAAAAAAAAAATATTTGTTGAGAGAGAGAAATGAATTGAGGAAGTGTCAGCAGATTGATTTAAACAGACGAAATGCACAAGAAATAAAAAGAATTTAAAGCACCACAATAAACTCTGCAACATATGATGCAAATACGTCCCTCATATGATCCTAAAAGGAATTTATGATCCTGAAAAAATATTATTTTATGGTTGGTCAACACTATTACAAATACGTCCCTTTGAGAACATCAGATTATATTTGGAAGGATACATAGAAGACTATTACAAACACAATCAGCTAGGTAAAGAAGCATGCAGCTTGCCTGTCAACACAAGCTTATATCCAAATTGCAGGGTTCAAGTCCCTCTATCTTTATCTTCAAAAAGAATATTTCGTTCACTAAATATTTATCCACTGCACCTTTTCTAGCCAAGACATTCACCTTTCTAAGTCAATTATTAATGGTGACTCACCCGGTATGCTAGGGGTTTGACGTTGCAGTACGAAAGTGATTTTCTCAAGCGTCCTACTACATTCTATTTATTCTCCTGTGTCAATTTGGGGTACGGTCATTCACTGGGAAGATTGTTTGTAATAATTTTGTAGGGGTGCTTCTATTAAAAGACCAGAATAAAGGAAAACTTGAAACAAATGAAAAAGAATGGAGTTGGCTAAACTTAGACTATCGGTAAGTCTTGACAAGAAAATTGGGGCCCGAGACCATGCAGATGCAAAATGATTAAGAGGAAAATAGTGGCTATTAACAAGTTCCCCATCTTGTTGACTATGACAACAATAGCGACAATAAATAAAGCCAAGAAAAAATCCACTCTAAAAGCTAGTAATCATTTATCTAAAGAATCTGATGTAGTTCGCGAGAATCATGTAGTTCATTTCAGAATGAAATGCAATTTAATCATCTGCTTGAACCTCCAAGAAAAAGTTGGAGTCACCATCAGCTCAATTGAGAGCTCCAAATAAGAGAAGTGAACCAGACTCTCATCCCTAGAATAAGTCTATTCATATATATGCATATGATAATTTCAGCATTTCAGATTGCCAAAGTTTACTCAAAACTGGAAAGCTGTTTTCACAAAATAACTAATCAAAGAAGAGTGTCACTCCAGTTGCTTCAAAAGCTTCTAGACTCCCTCCACAGGAGATAATATATATTGAAGAAGCTATGAAGAACAAAAATACAGAACTAAAAACTACTTAACGAAGATTTTTCTGAGAGAAAAATCAAGATTCAACATACCAATTTCAAGGAAAAAAACACGAAGAAACTAAAATTTAGAGTACAATTGCTTAGTTAAGTCAATAATATTAATCAGGCAAACCATCCTATTAAAGTAATTCATCTGCAACCATTATCTGAAAGCTATAACTTTGCACAACAACATCAAACAAGAGTCGAGAATAATTCAGAAAGCAACCAAAAGACAGCAACATGTTCAAAGAGCTAGCTTTTGAGAATCTCATTCACCGGACACCGTTGTAAACAAAAACACAGACACTCTGAGGGTGGCATAGTGTTAATATCCTATCTATACAATTGTTATTCTCACTGTTATTTGCCTATTAACCATGGGAGAATCGATGGAAAGAGAAGAAAGTATGGCTAGTCGGCCACTGCCCAAGAACAAACTAAATTTACATTAAAGGGCATAGGGCGCCGCAGTTAATAAAAAAACTTAAGGGCATAAATGTAATTCACATCAACCCAAGTGATAAGCTCTCAGGTTCTAACGAATGAAATATTAGAAAATCCTCGCAAAACGCATATAATCAATAATGATCCCCCTCCTCAAATAAAAATAGAAAAAAGTAGAACAAACAAACAAGAAGGAATCTTAAGCGATGTGGTTGTATTTTGTGTTTTACTTGGTATACTGTGGACACGGCGTTGGTACTTCAATCTTCACGTGTTATCTAATACTGCTACACAGGCGAACACATTTTGTAACTTCCATTCTGAATCTTAGTTTCTAAACCTTCAAGTTGAGATGCTGTAGTCAGATTAATTTCTTATATACTGCAAGGCACAATAAGACCAAGCGAAATGCATCTTTTTATGGGTGTTAATACTGCATTGTCCTCTTAGATTAATATCTTATATACTTCAATGCTCAAACTTATACCAAAAATATTTTCCAATAAACCAATAGCAAAGAGTTAAAATGAGTTATCTATAAGTAAAACTTCTGTACTCTCTTGTCATCTATATGGAATGGCTGAGCCAATTCTTCGAGGTTTTGTTCTCACTATACTTGCCTATGTATCTTCACTCTGTTCTATATCCGTGTTCTATATCCGTCTTCTTACCAGGAGAGGTTCTTCACAATTTATGTTTTCTTCTACAGTGATAGCGACCTAATAAATGATCTGCGCATTAACAAACTGCTTTGCTAACAGCTCTGTGAGAGAATATTGACACGCAAATGTGTAGCAAACAACAAAACTATCTCTGTTTGGATACTTTATCGAAAAAGCTGATTAAACTTGCAACACTAAGCAACTTTGGGAAAGTAAGCTTTCTATTTTCTAATTTTGCAGTGGTTTCTCCGATTGGTGGATACTGGATAAACTCGCCTATAGAAGCCAGTTAAATTGCAACCTTTAAGAGCAAATAATAGGGAATCCCAAGTATACCATTTTTGTCGTCCTACTCTAAAATTGCAAGTTTCCTCCCAATCTCTCCCCAGATCATATTTTTTCCATAAGATATTTTACTTCATTCATCATCCATATTCTTAGCATACAGGGAAGGCAAATCCAATAGCAATAAAGAACACGGTCTCAAGATTCAATATCCTAATAAAAATAAAATTTGATAATTTTAAATTCTGAATCAATAGCGATCCAAGGTCAGAATCAATTTAAAATTTCACTGCCCAATGAAACTTATCAGGAAAACCTATACAAGATACAAGAATCACATAAAACTTAGACCTAAAAAAAAAACAAAAAAGCAACAATTGAGAAAAATTACCTGGCAGCCGCTTTGGTTACCTGACATTCTCCTTATTCATTTCACATGATGATTAAAAACTCCCAAGACAGGATACAAGCAACTGCTCTTAGTGAAATACTGTTAGCACCATCAAGCTATCTGAAACATCCACAATTGCAACGTTTACTATGTACAACAATTATATGATGTTATTATAATTCAGACCAGCTTTAGCACTCCTAAATAAAGAAACTTTCAGGCACACACTTGGAGACTAAAACAACCAATACAATCATATTTTATGTCAAGCACCTTTTATGAAATTAAGAAACAATAATTTCAAAGATTATCAAAAATAGCGTGTAAAATTTCTCACGTCTTAACAGGATACGGCCTTACGGTACTTCAAGTTAAATTAGCCTATGACCCTTGTCACGACCCAAAATACAAAAAGGCCGTGATGGCGCCGGACACCACTGTCAGGCAAGCCAACTATAATCAATTAATTTAATTACCCATTTTAGTATTTTTGAAATAAAAATTTCTTTAATGAAATTGTAGAGATAAAACTCATAGAGTAAATGATAAATATTCTTGCAGCTAAATTTCTAAACAATTCACAACCATTCCCAAAACCCGGTGTCACAAGTGCATGAGCATTTACTAGGGAATTAAAAATAAAATACAGCATCTGTCCAGAATACAAATTAGACAGGAAAATATAATAACTCTGAAAGAGACACTATTAGCTGCGGATCGTAATATAGAATGCAGCTCACCCATGTCCCCACAATTATTAACCACACCTCTGCGCCCACAAGGCCGCTATACATATATGTACCTGCACAATAAAATGTGCAGCAAGTGCAGTATGAGTACGAAAACAACGTGTACCCAGTAAGTATCAAGCCTAATCTCGAAGTGGTAGAGACGAGATAGCCAACTTTAATTTGACACTCACTATGGGTCAATAATAATAATTGAAATAAATTATAATTATTCAAATCAGCATGGTTCACAGAGTTAACAATAATTTTATTCAATTAGCAGAAATAATAAGAATCCTTCAAATGCAATAATTTTCCAATTTATTAATTAAATCATGCAATTTCAATAAAATTTCCAATTTATCAAATAGCTTTACAAGCTGCAATTCAATTTCAATAAATTTTTAATTTATCAATTAGTCTCATTTACAGGAATAACAATAATTCCTTAACAAGTAGGAATAATAATTCATTAAATTCTAAAAAATTTCAATTTATCAATTAGCTTCGCAAGCTGAAATAAACTATTAAGGTATCGCGTAATTATTATTATTAAGCACGATTTCTGCTGAGGACGTACGGCCCGATCCAGAGTGTCGTGTACACTACCGAGGGATGTGCGGCACGATCCATAGATGCATTTATCCTGCCGAGGCATTCGGCCCGCTCCATAAGAAAGGAGGACATTTTTCTTATGTACCTCCGGGAATGAGAGTATGTTTATTATAAGATGAACAATTTCTTTTAACAATTAATTAATTTAAACAGAAAATCAAGTATATGAGATTTCCATCCTTTAATATCTTTATCTAACAATTCACAATATATTCGTATATATCAATTAATATTAATTAAACAAATAATACAATTTACACAAGTAATTTATGCTTTGAGTCCTAAACTACCCGGACTTTAGCATTAATAGTAGCCACGCACGGACTCTCGTCACCTCGTGCGTACGTAGCCCCCGCAATTAGCAATAATTATTCAATTTAATCCCTATAGGGTAATTTCCCCCTCACAAGATTAGACAAGAGACTTACCTCGTCTCAACGTCCACTTTCTGATTACCACGCCGCGTTGAATTCTCGATTCGACGCCGAAACTATCCAAATATTGTACAAAATAATTAATATATGCTAAATGATTCGAAATCTATCTATTAAATAAATTACCTTATCCAAAATGGAAAATTTTTTAAAATTCACCCCGAGCCCACGTGCTTGGATTCTGGAAATTTTCGGATGAAAACGTTACCCATAATCTCAAGAATTTAAATATATAATTTTTACCCAATTCCATGACTATTTTCGTGGTTAAAATCTCATTTTTATAAAAATCTAGGTTTTTCATCTAAATCTTTGATTTCTAAGATTTACTAGTTATAATCTACTTATAATCTATGTATTTAACTTAAGGGGTGTAGAATTAACTTACCTCCAAGTTGTTAGTTGAACTCCCATCTCAAAAGCTCTGAAATCGCCCGAAAGTGAATGAAAAATGGGCTCAAAATGTCTGAGCCCCGATTTTTAACCATTCTGCCAAGCAGTGGTTTCGCACCTGCGGAAGGGGTACCAAACCTGTGGCTTTTGCACCTGCAGAAAATCCTCGCAGGTGCAAGTTTCGATCGCCTGCCCCCTTTCGCATCTGCGCGTACTGCCTCGCACCTGCGCGTTCGCAGGTGCGCTAAAATTCCGCATCTGCGGCAGTGGCCTCCCCTTCCCTTTTTCTGCTTCTGCGCATGAACCTCACATCTGCGAGAGTCGCACCTGTGACTGTCCAAGCGCAGGTGCGAACGTACCAGAAACATAAGGCTTCGGTTCTTCTTCAAAATTCCAAAGTTGATCTGAGCCTCGTCCGGTCAACACTCGGGGCCCCCTGGGCCTCGTCCGAACATACCAACAAGTTTGAAATCATAAAACGGACTCGCTCGAACTCACGGAACATGTAAAACAACATCAAATCTAAGAATCATACCCCAAACCAAATTGATTCAAACTTAAAATTTTCAAGTTCTTTAATTTACTTCCAATGCGCCGGAACATACTTAAACTACTCAGAATTACACCAAAATTCGCGTGCAAGTCTTAAATCACTATACGACACTATTCCCAAACTCGGAATTCCAAACGGACTTCAATTACTCAAAATCCTACTCCAAACCAATTTTAAAGAACTTTAAACTTTCAAATAGTCGATTTTCACTATTAAGCGTCAAAACGCTCCCGGGTTATCCAAAACCCGATTCGAACATACGCCCAAGTCCGAAATCATCATACGAACCTATTGGAACCGTCAAATCCCGATTCCGAGGTTGTTTTCTCAAAATGTTGACCGAAGTCAAATTTGTCCATTTAAAGCTAACTTAAGGAACCAAGTGTTCTGATTTCAACCCGAACACTTCCAAATCCCGAACCAAATATCCCCGCAAGCCATAAATCATTAAAAACACATACGAGAAGTTTTATTTAGAGGAACAGGGTTCTAACAGTCAAAACGACTGGTTGGATCGTTACAACCCTCTTGGTGTAATTCAGAATTTTTCAAGTCTCACTAAGCCGCATAAATATGGAAAAAAACCGAGTATAAGAATGAAACCAACCACTTTCTTATGATGCTAGCAAAATAGAAGATGCAGAATCATAACCGATTCAGCGACCTAAAATTGATTAATTTAATGAAATATCAAAGGCTTATAATTTGTAGGCTCACAACTTCCAACGAAAATGGACATAAGACCCTTCCCGTTTTACTAAGAACACAATATTATTGTAATCTGGTTAAGGGTCAATTAAAAATACGTATAGCTTCTTCAGTCATGCCATTGGGGGTCAATGCCTTAGTACCTCTGTATTGAGTCGTCGTATTCCTATTCAATCTCATCGTATTGCCAGGAAAAAATAATTACTATTTATTGCTACTTTTAATAATTTACATTAAATTAATAATATTCCACCTATTATTTACTCCCAAAAAAAATCAGTTTCAAAATTTTTTCTTGCAATAAATGGATAAATTCATGCAAAAAATGAACAATCTAATTTCTAAATTTCAGGTTTACGTTCATGGTAGTGCTAAGGACAGAGGAATATCAATGTGATGCTATTATAGCCATCTCTAAAAGAACATACCAGATTTTCCGAAAGAACATTTTATCAAACACTTAATAAGTGTCAATACCATTCTTTCATCCTTTTAATTAATTTAATACCAATTATTTGCCGTTCACCAATCAATGTCTGAGCATTAAAAAAACATAACATCACAATCATCCGAAAAGTCACCATCACAGCATCACCAAAATAACAAACAGACTAATCACAAGTACCCATTTGAAGTACGGTGCTTGTTCATATGCATTCAATGATTTCCGTCAAACCCATCCGAAGCGAACTAAGCAATAAACTACTCTTCAGTATCTCTGAGTCTCCAATCAACGGTACCCTTAACAACTAATCAATATTCAGAAACGACAAACAAAACCAATTAAAATTCGATATTCGAAACCCTAAAATTCACCTAAATGCTATATTAATATGAAGAGCTTCAAGGTCGTATTTGCTATTTGCAGAAGGACATCGGAATCAGATGAAAAACAAGAGGACGATGAAACAAGCACTTTGCTTATTCCTCCGCCTCTTAGGGCTGTTTTGCGAAGACAAAGAGCAGAAGGGAAGAGGAGAACTAAGAAAGAACGGATGAGGTCATGACTCATGAGGAACACGAGACACTCGGTGCTTCGGCGGACGAAAATGTTGACTAGCAACGGAGAGAAACAGAGAGCAAATGATGGAGGGCTGGTCGGCCACCGCCCAAGAGCAAAATAATTTTACATAAATGGGCCTAAGAAAATGTGGGTAATAAGAAAACCTAAGGGTATAAATGTAATTACACTCGAAAGCAGGACGACGAAGAGGAGCTTTACTCCGGCTTCTAAATACTAGGCTATTTGACCGTCGGCATCAATGCTTACCATTAGAGCAACCCACCTTGTCAATAGTAATAATAGTAAAGTAAAGTAATACAGTTTTGTTTCACTCCGTCTTTACATAGTTTCCCTCTATCAAAAACTATTTATCTGACCAAAATCCATACTTGTAGATGTCATTAAACTTCAGAAATCAACATTATTTTTAATCTTGGAGACTGGATTAGAAATTCACTTGCATGTTTTAATATTTTCTTGATCAATCCTCTTAATTGTGCTTAATTGGGTTCTGTAGTAAGTTCTCGTAATATTTTGTACGATGTGTGTTTAGTATGGTAAAAAAATAATTTTATAAAATAATATAATTTTTTTTTATTTGGTTGCCAGAAGCAATATGAAGAAAAAAATAACTTTCCTCAATTATTGGCAGAAGTTATTTTTCTTCACAAGTCACAACTATCTCAATTTTTAATTCCATATCATTGCTTTAACTATCGATCATACATTATTATTAATTTTTAGTACTCAGAAATTCATCAAACATTATCCAGTTAACTAATATTATTATCCATCTTAATAAAAAATATCCATAAATATTTTTCACTCTCTAAGCAAATATCGTAAAATATTTTTCAGATTTTTTGAAAAATGACATACATTATACCAAACACAACAATACAACAATAACAACCCAGTATAATCCCACTAGTGGGGTCTGGGGAGGGTAGTGTGTACGCAGACCTTACCCCTACCATGGGGTAGAGAGGCTGTTTCCAATAGACCCTCGGCATCCTTCCCTCCAAGAACTCCCCACCTTGCTCTTGGGGTGACTCGAACTCACAACCTCTTGGTTGGAAGTGGAGGGTGCTTACCATCAGAG
>AWOL01S0011428.1:20866-68247 GCA_000715115.1 Nicotiana otophora | reverse complement strand
TATATATATATATATATTCTAAGTTCCCCGTTCGATTTAACTCTCTTGAGATATATGTTAAAATATGAAATTTAAATTAGAATGATTGTCTATAATAATATAAATGATAAGTCGTAATCCAGCATATATTTCGATTCTTGTGAATATTCTAAGCATCTTCAATTCATGTGAATGCTTGTTGACTAAAAAATATAGGAAAAAACAAATAAAAAGGTGCATGTTGAAAAACTAATTCAAAATTATAGTAAGAAACCTAAATTGTTTAAGATTTAATATTTGCTAGTTTATTTAATTTATATTTAATTAGAATTTGTAGTCAAATTCATATAGGAATAGGTTTCCTATTTTAAATTAAAATAGGTTTTGTACAATTATAAATAGGGTGCTACTAGCTATATTTATGTGTAGAGAAGTATATAAAATTATAAAAAACATTCAGGGATTTAAAATAAAAATAATTTCCTTCAAATTGGTAACAGATCCTCCATGATCTTGGTAGAAGATCAAATAGCTTCCGTTGCAGGCGGATGGTGTTAGTCAATACGTACTACAATTATAAATAGGGTGCTACTAGCTATATTTATGTGTAGAGAAGTATATAAAATTGTAAAAAACATTCAGGGATTTAAAATAAAAATAATTTCCTTCAAATTGTTAACAGATCCTCCATGGTCTTGGTAGAAGATCAAATAGCTTCCGTTGCAGGCGGATGGTGTTAGTCAATACGTACTACCCCCCTCCCCCCCCAAAAATCTAGTCTAGGATTATGTTGGCAAATATGAGACTGATGATGTATGAATAAAAAACAATCATGTTGATAGGATTACAAAATAAATTGCAAGTTAAAAGACGCACACGAAAATATGGCGCAAGAAGAACTCGCCTGTAAAAGTTGAAGAGAGGTATGTAGACATGTAAATGTTATGGATCAACTCAGTTAAGTTTGGCATCTACAAGACATGCCTCATCCATGATATTCAAGCCCGAAAGTCTATTAAGGATTTCTCAGAGGCTAATTAATGTAAATCCTAGCTCATGCCTATAAAGGGGCACATATTCAGTTGAAAAGACATCTTAAAAATCATATAAACTCTTAGAATTTTCACAAAGAGAACAGTTCTTTCTCAAGATCGACTTGGAGTGCGATTGACACTTCTTGATGATCAAATACTTCAAAAAGAAGATTCACATAATGCTCAACTTTCATAAAGATCAAATACATCCGAAAGAGGTCCGTATTATCCTACGTTCGAGAAATACGCTAATCCATCCAAGAATCACGAGAACAATTCAGAGAAAAAATCAAGAGAACAAATAAAATTGTACGCACAAAGATTCATTAATAAAATTATTTTTCTGCTATATTTTGTAATTGCAGTTTATTTTTTATATCTCGAAAAGTTATTGCAAATAAAGTGGCACGCCTAATGGGATCAAATCTATCCTTCATCTCTTCTCTTACAAATCATATTTGCAAACTTTTGGAGCCAAAGAATATCAACAATGATGGCAATTTCAAAGGGGGAAAAATCTCTTGCTCACTATCCAAGTAGTCCTCATCAAAGCTTCTAAACCGCAAGCAGGGGCGAACATAGTGATCCTTCATAGAAGCCACAAGATCGCAAAGATGAAAGCTCCATTTTTATAGGTACTTGAAGTCTCGTCATTGAGTGTAACGACCCGACTGGTCGTTTTGAAAATCTATACTTCGCTCAGTATTTTGAGAGCTCGAGCATCTCCGCATGATGTATTATGACTTGCGTAAATCGTCAGTGTTAGTTTTCAAGTTATTCGGAATCGATTTGGAAGGATGAATTTCAAGATTCAAGTTCTAAGTTGGAAGAATTGACTAAGATTGAATTTTTAGGTAAACGATCTCAGAATCGGGATTTGAAGGTTCCAGCAGGTTCGTATGATGATTTTGGACTTTGGCATATATTCGGATCGGGTTTTGGATAATCCGGGAGCATTTCGGCGCCTATTGTGGAAGTTAGCATTTTGGAAGAATTTTATCATATTTGTCTTGAAGTGCATTTCAATGTTATCGATGTCCGTTTCGGATTCTGAGTCTGAGAATAGCTCTGTATGGTGATTCTGGTATTGGGAGCGTGTCCGAAAATGGATTTGGAGGTCCGTAGATCATTTTGGAGTCGTTTGGCAAAAGTTAAAAATTTGAAGGTTTTTGAGAAGTTTGACCAGAAGTGAACTTTTTGATATCGGGGTCGGAATCTGATTCCGGAAGTTGGAGCAGATCCGTAATGTCAAATGTGACTTGTGTGCAATATTTGAGGTCAATAGGATGTGATTTGATAGGTTTCAACATCGATTGTGGAAGTTTAAAGTTTCAAGTTCATTGAATTCGAATTGAGATGTGATTCATCGTTCTGATGCTGTTTTGTGTATTTTGAGGCCTAGAGTAGGTCCGTGTCATGTTATGGGACTTGTTGGTATGTTTGGACGGGGTCCCGAGGGCCTCGGGTGTGTTCTGAGTGGGCTACAAGTCATTTTCCTCCTATTTTGAACTGCTAAATCTGTCATCTATTTTCTTTCATCGCGTTCGCGTCCTTGCACTCGCATTCGCGTAGTGTTATTTTGGAGGGTGGAATATTTTCTCTTCGCATTCGCAGCTACCCTCTCGCGTTCGCGAAGTTCTGCCACCTCCTTCTTCGCGTTCGCATTCCATATGTCGCGTTCGCGAAGTGCAAACCAGGCCCCGGGCACTGGTGATCATTTTCTTCTTCACGTTCGCGTGTCTCTTACGCGTTCGCGTAAGTCCTGTCCCTTGTTTATCGCGTTCGCGTCCCGTTTCTCGCGTTCACGAAGGGTATACTGGGCAGCTTTTATTTTCTTCTTCGCAAACGCGATAGTTCTTTCGCGTTCGCGATGCATAAAAGGCCTGAGCAGTGTTCTTTTAAAAATCGCGATTTTGACTTCATTATAACATTTCCAAGCTCAGATTGAGGCGATTCTTGGAGCAATTTTCATCTTGTGGATTAGGGTAAGTGTTCTCTACTCATTTTTGATCTTATATCACGAATCTACCCTCGTTTTTGGTAATTGGATTATGAATTTTATAGAGGAAATTGGAGGTTTTGGCCTAAAGTTCATAATATAAATTTTTGAGTTTTGAACATCGAATTGGAGTCGGATTTGAGTGAAACTAGTATGGTTGGACTCGTACTTGAATGGGATGGCCGTATTTTATGAAATTTGTCGGGTTCCGAGGTTCAGGCCTAGGGGTCGACTTTTGGATCGATTTTTAGACTTTGTTAAAAATTGAGGTTTTATGATCCAAAATAGTCTCTTACGAGTTTTATTTGTGCTTTGAAGTTATTATGATTAGATTTGAGCCGCTCGGAGGTCATATCATCCGAGGAGTTCATTTTTGAGTATCGGTTTGCCTTCTTTTAGGTAAGTGTTGTGCCTAACTTTAATTTGTTGAGGAAATTATTTCTACTATTTGACATTGTTTGCTACATGCGAGGGTGATACATATATGAGGTAACGAGCATATATGCATGTGTCAGGGTAACCATGCCCGGGGATAAATTATGTTATAAGTTGCATCTTGTAGAATCACGTGATCTTCTTGCCTCATGCCTTACTTGGATCCTAGATACTAAGAATATAGTATTAAATATTATAAACTAAGACTTAGATTATTGTAACTTGATCAAATTTGATAGAAATTCTGAGAATACATTGGTGTATTTAATTCGGTCATCAATATGCATAATCATAAATACATTGCTACGGCCGATATTCTTAAGATACTAGATTCTATACTTGTGTTGTAGATCATTTGTAAAATTTGTTGGAATACTTGAATAATAAGGTTCTTGTGGGCTTATTGAACTATTGTTGGCTTGGAAAGTTGTGATTGGGATTCATTTGAAATATCCGTTTAAACACTCTCCTTGACGTTATTTATGTTTCCTTCCTTGTTTGTCATTGATATACATATACTTGGTTAGGAAGAGTATAAAGCACGAAGGGTGATGCCGTGCCTTTGTTTATACATTATCATGTGAGGGAGAGTGTAAAAGAACGAAGGGTGATGTCGTGCCATATTATTGAGAGTAAAAGCACGAAGGGTGATGACGTGCCATATTATTGAGAGTAAAAACACGAAGGGTGATGCCGTACCATATCATTGTGAGTAAAAGCACGAAGGGTGATGCCGTGCCATATTATGTGAGTAAAAGCACGAAAGGTGATGCCGTGCTATTGTATTTATATTATTACGCTTTCATGTTATAGTGAGTTCATGGCATGAAGGGTGTTTCTATGCAAGTGAGGATGAGAGACATGCATTATGTTGTAATATTTCATTCTTGTAGATACCTTCATGTCTTTACCTGTAATTGTTATTGTCGTGTTCATGGTTATTATGTGATATGTCGTTACTGTTCTGCCTTTATCCTCTATCACCTTTGTTGTCGTACTATCATGCCTTCTAGTTGTTTAAACTTGCTAATATCATGCCTATTTCCTGCTGTTATGATTTCATCCATGTCATCTGTTTTGTTGAACTTAAGTGTAGGTCTTCTTCCATACTAGTCGTTCATGTACCTACTTGCTAACTTATAAAGATCATGTGACCGCTTCCTTATTTGTCATATTTGTCTTCATGCCTTCACCTTGCTAGTTAGTCGAAGTTACATTCCTTTTTCCTAATCATTGTCATTATCTCTATGCTTTCTGTTCAGTCTGTTGCGGATGTTCTCATGTACATTCTCATCCTCCATAGCTATTTGCGTATTTCCCACTCTGTCATTTATGTTATCGGCATTTCTGTCATTTGGTTGGTACTATTTTACGCATAATTGGTGAGGATGAGATAAATGCACGAAGGGTATTGCCGTGCCGTTGGATTTGATGTATTGAGTATATTTCTCACATTATAAAAGCTTTGAGGTAATTGTTGTGATTTATTGGCTTTTGCTCTCAGGAAAGGATTGGGTGAGATATTAATACCTGTTGAATTGTGTTTTCTTTTAGTACTCCGTTATTGCTTTGTATAATCGTTTCGTGTGCGCTACTCTGTTGTACAGTAGTATAGTTCTATTGTTAGTTTACATTACAGGTTTTACCAATGAGCATCTTTTAACCAAAGCCTCGTCACTACTTTGACGAGATTAGAAAGATTTTTACTCAGTACATGGGGTCGGTTGCAATGATACTACACTTCTGCACATTACGTGCAGATGTTGGCTATTGTTGTTGTTGTGCTCGATGGTAGCCTTAGATGTATTTAAAAAAAACTATATTTATGTACTTTTCAAACAGAAGATGTATTTACTTCATATCAGCTTGTAAATTCTATTCTTAGTAGTAAGAGATGGAAATCTCAAATACTTAATTTGCTGTTAAATTAATTAATTGTTAAGAGAATTGTTCATCCTCTCGAATTAATCTTATAATAAATATACTCTCATTCCGGAGGTACATAAGAAATTGTCTTCCTTTCTTGTGGAGAGGTCTGAATGCATCTATGGATCGCGCCGCACGTCTCTCAGCAGTGTACACGATACTTTGGATCGGGCCGTACAACCTCGGCAGAAATCGTGCCTAATAATAATAATAATTACACGATACCTTGATATTTTAGTTGCAACTTGTGAATTTAATTAATAGATTGGAAATCGTTGCATTTGAAGAAATTTAATTATTTCTGCTAGTTAAAAATAATTATTGTTAACTTTGTGAATCATGTTGATTTAAATATTTCTATTTTTATTTTATTTATTATTATTGATCCTTAGTGAGTGTCAAAGTCGGCCATCTCGTCTCTACCTCTTCGAGATTAGGCTTGATACTTACTGGGTACACGTTGTTTACGTACTCATGCTACACTTGTTGTACTTTTTATGCAGGACTTGAGATAGGTGCTATAGTTGGACCTATCGGTGCGCACCCACGATATCCAGAGGCTTAGTGGTGAGCTGCCCTTCTGAGCCATTCTGCAGCAACCACTGCCTCTTCCTGAAATTTTATTTTGTCTATTTTATTTCAGACAATATTTGGAATCTTTGTGTAATCTACTAGATGCTCATACACTTGTGACACCAGGTCTTGGCACACACACTAGTAGAATATTTGGATTTAATTATGTTCTTGATTATTTTAATTTACTAAATCTTTTCATAGTGTCTAACTTTCTGCAAGTAAGAAGAGTTTAATTACTCGGTTAATTTTAAAAGAATTGAATATGTGTTTAAATTACTAGTTTGCTTGCCTAGCTGTAGTGTTGGGCACCATCACGACCTATAGGTAAAATTGGGTCATGACAATCCCCCTAGGAGAAAAGGTTCTACCTGGGTTAAGCTACGTAAAACAACCTGAGCGAAGAGTGCTTCTACCCGGAAATATGAGCTGGATCCCCCTAGGCAAAAAGGTTATACCTCGATTAAGCTACGTAAAACAAGCCTGGGTGAAGAGTACTTCTACCCGGAAATATGAGCTAGATCCCCCTAGGCGAAAAGGTTCTGCCTGGGTTAAGTTACGAAATAACCAGAGCGGAGAGTACTTCTACCCGGAACTATGAGCTGGATCCCCCTGGGCAAAAATGTTCTACCTGGGTTAAGCTACGTAAAATAACCTGAGCGAAGAGTACTTCTACCCGAAAACTATGAGCTGGATCCTCCTACGCGAAAAGGTTCTACCTGGGTTAAGCTACGTAAAATAACCTGAGCGAAGAGTACTTCTACCCGAAAACTATGAGCTGGATCCTCCTACGCGAAAAGGTTCTACCTGGGTTAAGCTACGTAAAATAACCTGAGCGAAGAGTACTTCTACCCGAAAACTATGAGCTGGATCCTCCTACGCGAAAAGGTTCTACCTGGGTTAAGCTGCGAAAAACAGCCTGGGCGAAGAGTACTTCTACCCGGATCTATGAGCTGAATCTCCCTAGGCGAAAAGGTTCTACCTGGGTTAAGCTACGAAAATAATCTGTAATAGTGATGCATGCTGAAAATAAAAGAAAATAGATATTTTTGTGAAACTCACCTTTGGTGACATTCTTTCTTTAGGAATCGCCATTCTGCACTGCTTTGTTCCTGCTGCAAACAAATAAACATTATGAGTTTTAAAAAGTGGTGGTCGGTTTGTGGCCTTGATGTCTTTGGCAGCTTGAATTTGTGCCCATCTTCTGTTGATTATGATTTTAACCTGCCATTAGATGTTTCATGAATACCACTTGCATTTTTGGCCCCAGAGAGCCTTTGACTTTTCAAACTTTTACATGACGGTTGGTCGCGTAGGACTTAACCTTTTCAATTTTTTTTTTGCCTTTGTGGCATTTTACTTTTGACTTCTTTCCTCCAAAACATTCAATTTTAGAGCATGGGGGAACCTTTGGCTTTTCAAACTTTGCCAAAATGGTTAGCCACTTGGGACTTAACCTATTCAACTTCATTTTGCCTTGTAGACACTTTCAATTTGATTTCCTCCTTACAAGAGTTTTTGATTTCTAAGCATCGGCTGCCATGGACAGTCGGGGTCCACTTGATGCCCCTACTGAGTCTGGGTTCCTTTTTTATATATTAGCTTTTATCAACCGAGAGCCTTGTAAATCAGTCTTGCCATCCCTTCTTTGCCTTAGTTTTTGGAACAGAGTTAGACCGAAAGGGATTCAAAGAACAACAAACAATGGAATGGACAATGAATATAGACAAGAGGTATCCCTTTCGGGGAAAGGAAAGGACTTATCTGAAGTACATGCGGACTTCAATGAATATGACATGCCTTTTAGACTGTATGCCTGATCTATGTAAACCGTCGGACTCTTAGAAATTCATCACAACTTGTGCCTCGAAATCGAGAAATCTTGCCCAGGATTGTGTCGATGCCAATGGTTTTGAGGATCCTCTTTTCGATCAGTGGCGCCCTTTGTGGGTTTTCACCAGTTGACCCCTCTATTCTCACCACCGCCTTATCGTGCTCTTTGCGAGTTTTCACTAATAAGACTCTCATTTTAATTTCTCTGCTTACCATTGCCTTACGGTGCCCGTGAGAGTTTTTCACCAATAAGACCCTCTCATTTTATTTTTCTCATTGCATTGCATCAGATCCAAGTAACTGTATCCTCCCATTTTGAACCTCTTTGCTGATTGATAAGAAGGACTTGAACAGGATTTGGGGTAAAAAGAATTTGGATTGAATTACAACTTTGAAACCTTTCAGGCAAAACCATCGCCGAACCATTATAACATCTGCCCCAGTTTCACTTTTGGGGGAATTTGGATTTTTGTTTTGGTGTGACTGAAGTCGAATGTATTTCAAGGTAACTACTTTTTTTTCTGGTTTGTTTTGTTTTCTCTTTTCTTTTTCCGTTTTCTTTACATTTTCATTCTTTTTTTTTCTCAATAATAACTTCCAAGTTCCAAAAAGGGTAATCAAAGAAAAGGGAACCGTCTCAAAAGTTTTGCAAAAGGTTGATAGTACTTGGATAGTGAGAAAGAAAGCCTTCTTCATCCCAATCAGAGAACATTAATGTTATGTAGAGGATCAAACATAGTACCTTTTGACTGCACCTGCATTGACATTCTTTGAGGGATATTTCCTTCGATGTTTCCCAAGTACAACACTCTCTTTTGGCAGTACTCTCGTTACAATGTATGGACCTTTTGACATTTTCGCTTCTTTATTTTATTTTCTTAAAATTATCTTCATTGCATTCTGATTTTTGATTCATTATTTCAAAGTTTGACAGCGTTTTAGGATTTGGGCCTGAAGTCCGCAGGCATGTCATGTCATCAAAATCTGCATTTAACAGCACTGAAAAGAGAATAAGAAAAGTAACAAGATTAAGAAAAGAGACATTCCCAGACAATGAAAGATTAATTTCATTTGATTTTTATTATTATTATTTTTGTTTTAAAAATTTAAAACTAGAAGGGTTTACATCGGAAAGTAAGACAACAAAGTTAAACATCCGGATCACACCCTGAAATAATCCGAACACGGAAAGGATAGCAAGACCGGCTAATGAGACTCCCGTCTGATAGGGGACTTTCAGGTTTGGCGACCGTTTTTTGGCTTTTCTTCTATCTCGATAATGGCTGCAATGACCTTCAGTGCCGGATGAAATTCGTCATTTTCACAAATCATTCCAACTACTGGCCCATTGGTGTGAGCAGGCATGAGATTGTTTGTCACATCATGAGCCTCCTCGTCTTGAAGAACTATTGTCTTGACCTCGATGAGGTCTTCCACTGCTCTTTTAAGGGTCCAACAATCTATAGTATTATGTCCCACTACTCCAGAGTGGTATTCACATCTAGCATCAGCCCGATGCGAGGGGGAGTGGGGTTTGGCCGGTTCGGGGCCACTGGCTGCAGCAGACCTAGCCTGACTAACTTTTGGAACAAGCTAGAGTATGATTCACCAATAGGGGTGAACTGATTCCTTCTGAGGGGGATCTCTTGGGCGAGGATTGTAGTGGGGAACATTTGGTTGGGGTTTATATGGAGCTTGGTAGGGACGGGCATTTCTGGGAGGTGGAGCTTGGTTTTGTGTCTAATGTTGTGGTCGCGTGTAAGATTGCGCATTCATCACCGCATAAGGATGATGTGCCATGGTATAAGAAGCATCTTGATGGGGATAATAGTGTTGTGGGACCTCAGAAAGCATATATGATTGGTTGAATGCCATGCGGGCCCCCCTCGAGCTGGAAGCCATCATGGCTCTCCCTTCTCTCTCGTTTATGTTCATTAAACCCCCTGAACTATTCTGAATGACTTGTGATGCGTCTTTAAAAGCAGCTTGACTCAAGATTCGGCCCATTTTCAAACCATTTTCGACCATCTCCCCAATTTTGATAGCCTCAGCGAATGGTCTACCCATAGCAGACATCATGTTCTGGAAATAATCAGGCTCTTGAGCCTCTAGAAAAATTGTGATCAACTCGTGGTTATCCATAAGTGGCTTAACTCTAGCCGCGTGTTCCCTCCACTTGATGGCATACTCCCTCAAGTTTTCAGTCGGTTGTTTCTTCATATTGGATAGGGAATTGCGATCTGGCACAATATCAATGTTGTATTGAAATTATTTGACAAAGGCCTGGGCAATGTCATCACATGCCAGTGAGAGATATCTTGGTCAATGAACCATTCGGAGGCTACCTCGACAAGACTTTCCCCAAAATAAGCCATCTGCAATTCTTCTTTTCCACCTGTACCCCTTAGCTGGTTGCAATACCTTTTCAAGTAGGCGATAGGGTTGCTGTGTCCATCATACTTCTCAAATTTTGGGGTCTTGAACCCTCGTGGCAAATGGATGTGAAGGAACATGCATAAATCGCTGAACAAAACACTTTTGTAACCACCTAGTCCTTGTATATTCTTTACGTTCTGTTCAAGACTTTTCATTTTCCTGGCCATCTCATCCGGCTCAACTGTCTTGGCGGACTTTTCATTTTCCACTAGTGACTCGTACCGAGGAGTCCGATTGTATGGAGCCGAGACCCTGAAAGCGATATTTGGAGAGTTGTATTGCCCATCATAAGCTTGAGGTGGTGGCTCGTTGTTTGGCTTTGTCACAGGAGGTGGTGGCGGGATTGTATATACCGGTGCGCCAGACACGGCGAGAGGGGTGTTCCTCACAGGTGCGACTGGAGGTCGTATATTAGAGGTACCAGGGGCAACATGGAGACTGTAGTTTGACACATACCCTGGTGGTAGAATGTGATCTCTCACTACATGGAGCGGTGGTTGAGTAGCCCGGGGTACGGTGGAAGTTCGCTCCGAGGGAACCTGGGGTAGAGGCTGACCAGAAACCCAAGCTTGATATACATCAGACAGTTGTTGTCTCAATTTTCTTATTCCCTCCGATTCTTGCTCAGCTGACGGACCTTGGGGATTGTCACTGAGCAACTCGATTTCATCACTGTTATCCATTACTACCGTTGCCTTTGATCTGGTGAAGTAATGATAAGTTGCGAGTTTCACCACAAACCAACCACCTTAAGCTTACTATATAAGAGACAGCAAACGTGTTAGGGTTAGGCATTTTATAGATATGAATCACATGTAATATGCCACGCTCCTAACATTATCACCATTTTTTTCTTTTCCCTCACACCTCATTTTGATCCCTCATCTTAGAATTGTTGAAAACTATTTTGATCGAACCTTTGGTGGGTTGCCTACGTATCATGTCGCCGCATGAATCAGATCATTACGTAGTTCAGGGAGATCGGGAAAAGACTGACCCATTTTTTTTATATAAAGACTTTTAAATATTATTATATTTTTTGATTTTTTTTTTCTTTTTATGGAATTTTGATTTTTTTAATTTTTTTTAAAAGAAGGAATTCTAAAGAAGGAAGAAAATATTTTGGATTTTGATTTGAAATTTTTTTGTTCTTTTGTTTTTGAATGAAAGACTTCGGAAAAGAAGGAAAATATTTTTGGATTTAATTTTTTTTTTTTTGGATTTTCTAAGGAAAGAATTCTAAAGAGGGAATCAAGGAAAGGGAAAATATTTTTAAATTTCTTTTTGAAAATTGGGGCCGGAATCGATGAGGTTTGCCTACGTATCTCACATCCGGTGAGAATCAGACCCGCGTAGTTCGATCAAACTGACTATGTTCTCTTTTGATTTATAAAAATTAATCCTTAAAACCATAGAACTAGACCACATCGTTCCCTTATTTTATTTTATTTTATTTTTAATTTTTTTCTTTCTTTTAAGTAACATTTGTACAAAAATCAAAGAATTTCTCTCTTGTTATTCAACTGATTTATCCTAAAGCTAGTCAACATACAAGCCTCTCAATTAATGCAACATATAGTACATAACATGAACATATTGGTCTCAACAAGGTATCTATTCTAAAATAGAACCTGGCCCCTATGCCGAGCGCTGCTAAGTCAAATACATATGATGCAAATAAAGCGAACATACTAAGGATATTCTGCATGAGGTTTGTTCTTCTAGGTTTAAATCATGGTGGAGAACGTATCCAGACTGGCTTACTCGAGCGGACAACTCGAGCCGAGGAGGGTCAGCATACCGGTAGCATTGCTTTCCGGCTTAGCTGATGGTGCTCCCCGCCTAAAATATGTGTGACTAAAAATCCTTCACCTTGTGGCAAGCACCTCGGCTATCTCAAAGAAAGCGGGCTATGTCAATCAAATGCCCAATTTTAATTTCAAGAAGACTCAAAGGGGGTGCGTGAGAAGATAATTTATAATCTACAGTTCAACAATATCAAAGCGGTAAAAAGCACACAAGTAGCACATTAGGCCCCCAAAAAATCACAATATATGCAAAAATTAATAAAGCCAAATAAAGTCAATGTACAAGCTCGAATTCTATTATCCCCAGAAGAGTTGCCAGAGCTGTCACACCCCTTTTATATCCCCCCAAAAAGATATATGTATTTTATGAATTGTTGTGGGTTAAAGAGTTTTTCCAATTAAAGTGACAAACTTGAATAGGGATTATTTTATTTACAGAGTCGCCACTTGGAATTAAGTTTTTGGGTGTTCCAAGTCACCTTTTATTTGAATCCCTAGTCAAAGGAAGGTTTGACTCTATTATTATTGGTCTGCAAAAATAAAGTCCGGGTAAGAAATTCTGTTGACCGGGAAGAAGGTGCAAGGCATTCCCTGAGTCCCGTGGTTCTAGCACGATCGCTTTATTGACTATATTTGGCTTATATTATTTTTGGATAACCTGTATTTTATTGGTTCTCATGTTTTATCTATGTCCGCTTTTATTGCTTGATTATTAGGATTACTAAAGAATGACTTGGAGAATATTACGTTGTCCTGACTACGCTACGCAAGCGAATGCGTGATCGAAAACGAAATTAATCAACTTATCAGAATCGCGCCTCGCAAGCGAACCCGGAATCATGACAATCAAATAATTATAGTACTTTTGAGAAATTACTACATTTGTGACTAAGGAAATTATTAAATGCCACTATCACGCTACGCAAGCGAATCCGCTATTAGAATAAGAGATTAATTAAATTAGGAAATAATTAAGCTATTGAGATTATAGAATTAATTTACTAAATGTTAAACATCACGCTACACAAGCGAGTCCGTGAATAAAAAATATTAAAGTGCGCCTACTAGTTGCCTAGCGATATTGTTAATTATTTCTCCTAAATTAATTTTGAGATTATTGTAAAGTTATGAGGTATGAAATTTATTGTGGAGGAAGTATATCACTTAGATATTATTGCAGTTGACGAGATTATCAACTTTACAAGTAATTAACGTACTAAAATTAAGGGAATCGTGGAGTTAGACCAACTCTTTTACCTAATCTCACACATGCTTTCTTTTCCAAAAATTAAAATCAAACCCACAACAAATAATAGTTCAAAAGCAAAACCCAATTCTTGTTATCATCATTTTATCAACTAAAACTCCCATGGCCCATTTTAGTTACCTTTATACTTCAGTTGCCTTAAGATTAATGTAATTATAGTACCACTCTAAACATGAATAATTAATTCCAAAGTAATAATAGAAAATAACGTGCATTCTTACCCTGGTTAAACATAAGTAAGTATCTATATACACTAATAATATTCAAAAGTAAAATAACACAATTCAAAAGCCATATATCATTCCTAACATGTATGATTTAGATACCACAATTTATCATTACATTTCACCTACCAAACAAGAGAGAAGATCCAAATCATAAACATTTAAACCATTCCTAAACAAATATGCAAAATATTCAATAACATAAAATCTAAAGATGCCAATATTTCGAACCAAAGACCAAATCGACACATACATGATTATGATTACGACCATAATTTATTCAAGCATAACTCAAGCTAATATAAACTAAGATATGATTTATTTATTTTTAAAAAAAAAACCAAAATTGCAGATTTAAGAGTAAAAAGATGGACCTTAGTGAAGTGAGAGTGACTCCTAATGCTCAGATAAACCACGGAAGAGACCTCAGCCGAAACTCTGGCAACCTCAACTCGACCCAGAAACTTTAGCTATTTCTTAGTAGTGCTTTGGAGGTGAGGAGTTGGGTTTCAATGGTATTTTGTGCCATGTTTTAGCTGGGTTTTAATGGAGAAAACTACTGGAATGTAGGATCGGTCTCTTCGTGTTTTTGGATGAGAAAGAAGCTGATTTTTAGGAGGTTTTCCAGCTGGGGTTTGGGGTTGTTTTAGCTGATTTTCACGCTGGATTGACGTAATTTTGGCGGTGTTTTGAGGTGTAAAAGAGCTGATTCTTAGCTGATCTCTCAACTGGTTTTCAAGCTGAGGGAGGCTGGTTTTTATAGGAAACGATAAGCAGCAGCTGCTGCGTTTTTTGGCTCTTTTAATGGGCGAAAATTGCTGCCCGTTTTTGAGCTTTTCTTGGCTGAAATTCGATCGAAAGTGGCCAGCTTTTCATGAGCTTTAAAAACTTATTTTTGAGGGTACAAGATGATTCCTTCCTCCTCTTTTCACGCCCCTTTTCCCTCGTTGTCCCCCTCTTTCCTCCTCCCTTTTTTGACTTTTTGTTGTATATGTAAGAGAGAGTGGGAGTGTGAGTTGTAAAGAGTAACACTGGGGGAAGTGGGAAGTTAGGTATTGGGGAGATGAGTGCAGAAAATTCAAGCATGGTAAAATATTAGGTGTTCACACTTGACCGAATTAGACTGCTAGGCTTCTTTCATGCAATTAATTGTAGCTATCATTTCATGTTATATCTCATGTCGTTGGGATTGCTCTTATGTGGTTTACATGAAATTTTTAGTATATGTTCCATCTCTTGTTGTCAAGTTCACCCTTATATGCTAATTGTTTATTGTAATTACTTGTTGAACTCATGCTTTATCTGCTACATGCCTTAATTGTTAATTGATTCTCAGAAATTGTGTCTTGGTTTATGGAGTATCACTCCTTGCTATTTGATTTCGTGAGTTATTGTATAACTCTTTCATCCGTTATGACTTCTTTGTGTAGCCTCGTAATTTGTTTTGATTTTGTAGTATGTCGTAGTTGGTTGTAAATTGTTTGCTTAATTTATGTTACTTGGGGAGCGTGTTGCACACTGCAACAGTAATAAAAATAATGAAATGGTGGAATAAGGGAGGATTATGATATTGATAAATGATGATATGATGGATATTTTGATATTGATAAATGATGATATGTATGGGATCGGGTTGCACGCCGCAACAAATATGGTTATTATTATGTGGGATCGGGTTGCAAGACGCAACAGATGTACATGTCGAGATTGTTGTGATATTAAGGTTATTTCCAGTTGTGATTCTCATGGTACATTTTATGTTATGACGGTTATTGTTGTTTCTTAAATCACTTATTTTGATCCTATTTGGGTAACCATCAGTATTCTAATAAGGGAACGATATTTACTTCTTGTGTGAGTCATGTATTTTACGTGATATGTTGTGTTGCCTCAATATGCCAAATTTGCGCCTCCGTCATTTCTTGATAAATTGATCGTCAAGGTGAATTTATGTGCACGGGGTCATTAACTTATATACTATTGAGTTGTTGATAATTTAGCGGATTCAAATGAAAGAATTCTTAAAGTGATTCACTTGTGTGTCTTTCAAAAATAAAACTCGTATCTCATTCGGCGTTTTACTAATTTAAATGGTTATTACACTTTTACTTTCATTGGTTTCCCAAATTTACTCATCACCTTATTGTTGTGTAATTTACTTAAAAAATGTTATCACATTTTATTTTAACAAATTTTATATTTAACTCGCTAAATTTAATTAATGTTTTACTTTGCTTAAATACGATATTTTGCTTCGTCTCATTTATTTCTAAAACTAAGCTCATCCGATTCTCTATTTGCACAACCTCTCCTTTATTTTACTTTATTTGAATCCTATATTAGGCTTAATATTTCATTTGATGCTTTACTGTATTCATGATTTGTGCTTAATTGTGTTTAAATTATTCATCAATCATCTTAGCTGATATTGACACGGATACCATGTACATGGTAGCATGTGAATTTTGCAGTGCGAAAGTGATTTGGAAAATATGCGCAAAAGGTGCCACGTGTGTAAGGTTTGGAAGTTGTGACTTATGATCTGGGATTACGAGATGTGGTACTTGGGGTAATTTTTGTTGAAATTCGAGCATTAGGAATGATTTGATTGACTGAGTTGTCATTTGTTTCCTTACTTAAACACATTCATATTTCGTTTATACCCCGACTATGTTGTTTCTTAATTACTTGGTTGTTCTCGTTGCCATACGTGCTCCCCTTATTTTCACTATTGATTGTGATTTGAAATCTTTCTGATATTGGCCTTATATTGATATCTTTTCCTTGTTAGCTTTATGTCATATCCTGCACAGTTTTATATGTCCGGTAGGTATCTTGACCTGGCCTCGTCACTATTCTACTGAGGTTAGGCTTGATACTTACTGGGTACCACTGTGGTGTACTCATGCTATACTTCTGCACATTTGTGCGCAAAACTAGGTATTTTAGATCGAATTGGTTTTGAGGCTTATGCTTGTGCGGCTGGAGACTTCAAGGTACACCTACTGGACGTTCGGAGGCTCCGAAGTCACCTTTTGTTGTATTTATTTCCATTGTTTCCTATTATTTCAGAACAGTGATGTATTCATTATATATAGTTACTCTTATAAAGGCTTATGACTTATCCTACCGGTTTTGGGGTTATGTAACTGTTGTGGGTTCAACTATGTTGTTATAGATATTACTTAAGGTATTGCAGTTAAATTAGTCAAATTCCTTTAATAATCAACAAGTGTTAGGCTTACCTACTCTTAGGGGCTAGGTGCCATCACGACTTCCTACGGAGGAAAATTGGGGTCGTGACAAGGTGGTATCAAAGCTCTAGGTTCATAGGTGCTACGAGTCATAAGCAGGTTTAGTAGTGTCTTGTCGATCAGTAGGGAGACGTCTATATTTATCTTCGAGGGGCTACAGAAACTATTAGGAAATTTCACTTCTTTCATTCCTTATCGTGCGACATTGATTCAACTTGAAGCATATATCTTATATCCCTTTGTATCCACTCGTGTATGACATTGCTCCCTCGGTATCAGCTAGGCGCGGGTGGTTCGTGTTGCTGGGGATGGACCATGAGGGAGCCAGAGATGCTCAAACATTGTCTCAACGTGTCATCCAGATTGAGTATGCGGAGGTATTGAGAGATCATTCAGTTGTTCACGTGGGGGTGCAACGGGTTCTAGCATCTGGTTGATAAGAACGAGCTTGGGAAGATTTAATTGGTTGACTAATCATCGCGATCATGGTAGGGTCACGAGGTGGATGCTGATTTGAGGATAGTTGGTAGTATTAGAGACCATGCGGTTGGTATGGGATTCTACTCAGTGGAAGGTACATATTATCATTCTAGGCACTGGAGTATGCGAGTTTGACTGTCACGAGGATGGACATGCGCTTAGTAGATGACATGAGGTATCTTATGATTGGTGTTGTACGAGCGGTGAAAGTTAGTATTGCGGTTCATCGGATGCTATGTCCTATGGCTTCACTCCAAGTGGGGGAGTCCACTATCGACGAGCAGCTTGCATGGTCAGGTGTTATATCAGCTTTGGCCTGAGTTGTATGTATATAGTATTGAAAGGTTTCCCCGAAATTTTTTTATGGTTAAGATTTGAATTTGCATAGGATGATGTTGGGACTTGCGCTATCTCTGCGTCATTAATGAATCTACATTTCAGTATCAAAGGGATCAGAGAAATAATTTCAGATTCACAAAAGGTCTATTCAGTGTGGGCATCTCGGTTGCGGCATTATGGGGTGCTTCAGAGGAAATACAGTGGTTTGTGAGCTTCTGGGCTACGTGGTTCGTGCTAGGGTCTTCTGCATTGAGTGTTGGTTTTGAGATCGTTGTGTACCGACAGGGAGGAGTGTTACCCTGAAGGAAAGTCGAGGAAGATCCGAAGAATTGGGTCGGCTCGGTGGTGTTGGGCCAGCATGGCAATAGAGGTAATTTGTCCTTTGTGGGGTGTTAATTCTCTACCGATGTTTGTGGCAGTAATCTTGGGTGCGAAGGTTTGTGTGACTCGGTTTAGTTGAGTAGATTCGGTCTTGATAGCCTAGTTATGTGTAGATGGGTCTCGGAGAGTGCTCGATGGTGTCGACCACGGCTTGAGTTGGCTGTCTGCTACAGATATAAGGAATATGTTGTGCATTATGATTTTTCTCTTGGATGGATATAAGAAGTTAGTAGAATGTTGGCATTATTGGATATCGCATGTGAAGAGCGTGCATTTTAGGAAGGCACTATGTGATTTGGGTTGTGGGTTTTTGACCAGTGGTACGGTGATTATCGGGTTCTAGGGGCTTCTAAAGTTCAGGTTTTGTTACACGATATAGAAGATCTATGTGGATGTTTTCATAAGATGATGGAGTGGGAGTGACACATCAGCCATTTGAGTAGCGTAGTTGATATCGGATATGGGAGTTATAGTATTCATGAGGTTTCGGGGCTGGGTGTCCTCATGGGCGGACTATTTCTTGTTTGCGGATTGTGAAGAAATGTTGAGAATGGGAGAATTGATGGCATAAATTATCGATAGGTTGCTATGGACTTTTGGAAGGATATGTACTTGTTTGGGAATGATCGGAATTGGTTTAAGGGCTATTTGAAAGGCCAAGGAGAATTTGTATTCCATATCGGATCGGGTTTGAGTACTCTTGTGAAGTTGATATCATGGTCATGCTACTAGGCAAAATGGATATTATTTGTGCCCCTGACCTATGTTATGTTTTTCTCTCTTATGTTATGACGGACTGTGAGGTGGTATGATTGTTCTTACGCATGTGGTAATCCCGTTCAGGCATTATGGCGATATGGGCAAGATAGCCCCGTGATGTTGATTTGCTCATTTTACCTCAGTTGTGCTTGTTTTCCTCCATGTTGTATTATTTATATTCACTTTCCCATAGTTATATTTGTGCACTCTATCGTACTTGATGGTGGCATACATGTGATTGGTGAACCTGAGCACTTTGGCTCGATGGGTATCCCTATGTGGATTGATATATTTGGGATCGGGTTGCGCGCCATAACGGATGTTACGTGGGATACCCTCCCTCGTGTTTATTTTATGTTCCATTTCGCCTCTATGGGATAACATGATGAAATTGTACTTTGTTGTTATATCTGTTGTACTTGTTAGATAATCCTCGTACCTTGCCTTCCTTCTATTTTGCTGCATGTCTGAATTATTGCTAGTTTAGTGTACATACCGTATTTTGGGAGAATCTGTGTGGTTCTGCGATGAGTTGTCAGTTGGGATACTTGTATTTGCTGAGATGAGGTTTCTAGACCTGAGATTTGCAATATTGTATCCGGATGAGGAGTGTTTAGAAAGATGCTACTATTTTTGCTCAAAATTGGGAAATGGCCCTTGACAGACGAGAGAGCTTCTTGGCTTGTTGATTTCATGGGTGGTTATGAGTTTCCATGTTCTTTTATCATGGGTAGTTTTGAGGAGGTCTGGAACAAAGTTTTATTCGATATGAAGTGTATTACTGGTGCCAAAATTGTTATTGGATAGCTATGGTGTCGGAAGTTACTGCTGCGGGCATTTGAGTGTGTGGAACATCATGTGATTATACCCTGTGGGATTATGGCTCGATTCACCTTGTTCAAGTTTATACAGTGTATTCATGGGAGATTCGGGTTCTATGATGAGTTTTAGATGTTGAAGATCGGGTTCTGTCCTAAGGTTATCGACTAAGGATGAAGTGAGATATGCAGTTAAGTTACATTGTCAAGCCTACATTGATTGGGGTAATGGGGAATCACCCCCGAGTGTATGTATGGTGAGCTCATGCAGTGATTTGATAGCTTTGGAATGACTCCTGGCACGTTTGAGGATGAACGTATGTTTAAGTGGGGGAGGATGTAACGACCCGGCTGGTCGTTTTGAGCAATTGCGCTTGGTTCGGCATTTTGCGATCATGAGTAGCTTCACCTAGTGTATTATGACTTGCGTGCATCATCAGCTTGGGTTTTTGAGTGGTTCGGAAATTTTTTTAAGTGGTGACTCTCATTTGAGAACCTTGAAGTTGAACAAATTGACCAAGTTTGACTTTTTGGATATTTGACCTCGGATCGGAGATTTGATGGTTCCGGTAGATCCGGATGGATTTAAACTTGGGCATATTCCCGGATTTGCATTTGGATATTTTTAGAGTGTTTCTGCATCATCTGGCGAAAGTTGGCAATTTAAAAGTTTAGTATTTTATCATGGCTTGACTTTAAGGCTACCGGGTTCGGATTTTGGTTTCGGGACTTGGAATATGTAACGATCTGACTGGTCGTTTTGAGAATTAACGTCCCGTTCAGTGGCTTAAGGTCTTGAAAAGCTTTGTATTGTGCACTATGACTTGAGCGCTGCCGGATTAGCTGAGCAGACACCTGCGCCCCCTGCTAGAGCCGCGCAAGCCGAGGCTAAGGAGGGGTACATGTCGTAGCTAAAGCACCTAACAAAGTAGCAGTTGAGGAGCTGCTAGTAGCTCCAGTTGGGGGACTGGTACCGGAGGCGCCTGTTGTTACCCCCAGACTACATGAGACTTTAGCGCATTTCCTGAGCATGTTTGGTACATTGGCTCAGGCGGGATTGATCTCTGTTGCAACAGCCACTTCACAGATTGGGGGAGGAGCTCAGACTCCCACCGCCCATACTGCAGAGCAGCAGGCTCACATTGCTCAGGTTTCAAGTGTGGTGCCGATACAGCCTGTTATTCCAATTCAGCCTGAGGTCAGGTGAGGGGCATCAGAGGAGGAGCAGAAGAGACTTGAGAGGTTCAAGAGGTATAGTGCACCTATTTTCAGTGGCACTACTACCGAGGATGCATAGGGATTTCTAGAGTAGTGTCACCGCATTCTCCGCACCATGGGTATTGTGGAGGTGAGCGGAGTTGCTTTTAATACATTTTAGCTGTCGGAAGCAGCGTATCAGTGGTGGCAGGTTTATAAGGAGGATAGACCAGCCGATGCAGCACCACCCACTTGGGCTCCGTTTTCAAAGATATTTTTGAGGGAGTTTGATCCTCAAACCCTTTGGGATGCATGGCGTACAGAGTTTGAGCAGCTGCGTCAGGGCACCATGACAATATCAGACTATGCCATCAGGTTCAATGAGTTATCCCGTCATGCACCTAATTTGGTTCCGCAGATTTATTGAGGGGCTCAGTTATGATCTTAGATTCAGCATGGCTCGGGAGTTACAGACTGATACTCCATTTCAGCAGGTGGTGGAGATTGCCAGGATGTTAGAGCGTATTCGAGGTGAGGAAAGGGTAGATAAGGAGACCAAGAGATCTCGAGGTTTTGGAGGGTTCAGTTGATTCTACTCTTCATCTATGACCCATCGTGGCTGAGGCTCGGGCAGTCGGCCAGTCCAGTCCCCACTTCAGACTACTCGTAGTGCTCTAATTAGTCAGGGTACTCATGTAGGGAAGTTATCTTCTAGTGAACCACCGACATAAGTTTCCTATAGCGGTTATTCTAATTATCCGGCACTGAGTCAGTACGAGCAGCCACACACGCTGACGAGTTGTTATGAGTGTGGTGATACTAGGCACATCATGAAAGATTGTCCTAGACTCGGGAGGGGTGGATTTAATCTGAGCACTGAGGCTGTGAGCCCCATTCCAGTTACTACTCCACCCGTACAGCCAGTTAGGGGTGGAGGACTGGCGAGTAGAGGGCGCCCTAGACGGGGAGCCCTAACCCGTTGATATGCTTTCTATGGTAGGGATAGAGGAGCATCATTATTATTTTGATTTGGTTCTACTTATCGGGGTGAGTCCTCTTATCTTGCTTCACATAGGGGTGAGTTTCGTGATTTTGTACTCTACTTATGTGTTTATCCCAGTTGGGAGATTCTATAGTGGTAGCATGTGTATATCATTTTGGTTTGTTCACTATTTAGAGCTATGAGACTAGAAGTGACTTTCTATTACTCATTACGGTAAGTTTCGATGTGATTTATAGATGGTTTGGCTATGATTTGTGATTTAGGTGCTTTACCAGTATGGGAAGTCCGTTACATGTTGTGATTTTGTTTTGAAGAATTGAGTTAGTGGAAGTTTTTGGTTGGTGTGAAGTGTATTTTACTTGTGATTCAGAGTTGAGGGTGAGACCCTCGCATTTTTATGCGGCTTGATATGTTTGAACCGGGCTGCGTGTCTCGATGGAGTTGTATTAGGATGAGATCCTTGTGATTAGTTCATATCTTTTGATTCTCCCTTGTTTAATTGATTCGTAGTATGGTACTGATTGGGAGTTGTGCCTGCCGGGCTTGTTTGATAATTCTCTCATGTGTTTCTCTTTGCATATTTGGTCATATTCGCATTGTACTTATTGGGTTTTAGCTTGCGAGGTGTGTGCCCGGGTGGCGTTAGATGTGACTTGTTTATTTAAGTGAATGGTCATGGGAGCTTCATGTTTCTTGCATCATTGTCAGTGTTGTGAAGGTTTGGAACAGGGTTTTAGCTGATATGAGGTTAATTGCCGGTGCTGGATTTGATTATAGACATCTATGATGGCCAGAGTTGTTATTATAGGCATATGTGTGATGTGTTACATCGTATGGTTATACCTTGTGGGGGTAGGCATGGGTTCTTGTAGCTGGATGAGGCTAATACCGTGTGTTGATATGGGAATCAGGTCCTTGGAAAATGATCGGATGGTGAAAAATTTGGTTCTAAGGTTTATTAGTGTGGGTGGAAGGGATAATGTTTAGTTAAGATGGTGTTGTCGGGCCTATATGGATTGGGGTGACATGGGATCGCACGTGTGTGTGTGTGTGTGTGTGTGTGTGTATGTATATAATGAGTTCATTCAGTGACTTGATGACCTTGGAATGGTTCTTGGCACGTTCGAGGACAAATGTTTGTTTAAGAGGGGAGAATGTAACGATCCGACCGGTCGTTTTGAGAATTAGCGTCACGTTCGGTAGCTTAAGGTCTTGAGAAGCTTCGTATTGTGTACTATGACTTGCGTGTATGGTCGAGTTCGGTTTTCGAATAATTCAGTATTTAATTTGGATGAACAATACTTGTTTTAGAATCTTTGAAAAGAGTTGACCGGAGTTTGACTTTTGTGTAGACGACTCCGGAATGGTGTTTTGGTGATTCCAATAGCTTCGTATGGTAATTTTGGACTTAGGCATATATACGAATTCAGATTTGGAGGTTCGTAGGTTGATTTGATGCATATTGGCGAAAATTGGAAATTTAAAGGTTTGGAAGATTAAGAGGTTTGGCCGGGAGTTGACTTTGTTTATATAAGGTTTGATTTTGGGAGTTGCTATAGCTCCGTTGTGTCATTTGGGAGTTGCATGAAAAATTTGATGTCACTCCGGGTTGATTTGATATGATTCGGTGCGAGTTGTAGAAGTTGGAAGTTCATAAGTTCATTAAGTTCAATTTGAGGTGTGATTCATAGTTTTGATGTTTTTTAATGTGATTTGAGGCCTCGAGCAGGTCCGTGTTATGTTATGGGACTTGTTGGTATGTTCGGACGGGGTCCGGAGGGTCTCGCGTGAGTTTTGGGGTGGTTTTGGACCCTTTTTAGTCCATTTTTAGCAGATGATTTTTGGCTACAAGGGTGTACATTGCGATCACATAGAATTGGTCGTGATTGCGAAGAGTAAAATGGGAAAAATGGACATGTGCATCGCGTTCACGGAGGAATCTTATATATTGCAATCTATAAGGAATTTGGAGATGATCAAAAATAAAAGTTGTCACCCATTGTGTCTAGGTTTTATAAAATCAAACAGTTTGTCATTTGGACTTATGTACAAAACCGTATGGCTGATATACTATAGACTGTCTGAGAAGAGTTGGGAAGGGTTAATGGAAGTTTGTTCACTGCGATCGCGAAGAAATGACCGCGATCGCATAGGGTAAAAAGTGTCCCGGGAAATTTTGTAATTGCGATCGCGAGGTTTGTGACCACGATCATGAAGGGTACCTCTGGAGTAGTGTTTAAAGTATTCTATTTCGAAGGTTTTCGAAGGTCTTGTGCATTTTATCATATTTTGATCTATGGAGATCGGATTTGGGCGATTGTGAAAGGGATTTTCACACTTTGGATTGGGGTAAGTGTTCTTTATCCGGATTTGATTATATTGCATGATTCCATCTTTGTTTTTAACATTAAATTAGTGATTTGAATGGGAGAAAATGAGAATTTTTGTATAAACTTTCAAAAATATAAAATGAGGATTTGAAGGCCGATTTGATGTCGGAATTGGATATTTTTGGTATGGTTGGACTCGTATACGAATGGGTGTTCGTATTTTGTAAATTATGTCGGGTTCCAAGGTGCGGGCTTGGGGTTAACTTTTTGGGTTGACTTTTTAGTTTTCATTGAAGATCGAAGCTTTATTATCCGAAATTATTTCCTATGACTTTTATTTATGAATGGAACTATGGTCGATGCCAAGTTATTATGGCGGTAACTCTACCAAAAAGAATGGAGATCCCAAGATCTAGGTTCAAAGAGATCAAACAAAGTCATTAATGACAGTTCAACATTGTCAAATAAAACTTTGGTCCATTCTCGTGATGAAGACAATGTTCTGTACTTAGGATAAAGCATTAAGACTTTTTAATGATTTTTATGTTTTATACGGGGTATGTCAAATAGTGTATATACGGGATAACATATTTAGAAATCACCTATGTAAGTGTGAAGTGTAAGCTGCTTCAAAGAGAATTTTGTAAGGCCAGTGCTCTACGCACTTATCAACCAGGTGGTGTTCATGGCTGAAACAAACGCAACAATGAGAACCAAAGACGGTTAAGGGTTGATTGTGTGACTTATGGTTGTCTAGGTATGTACCAAAGTAAGTTATTTTGGCTAGATTTGAGCCGTCCGAAGATTCTTTCACATGAGAAGTTCATTTTAGAGTATCGGTTTAGTTTCTTTGAGGTAAGTATCCTGCCTAACTTTGTGTGGGAGAAGTACCCCTTAGGATTTGAGTCATTTGTGCTAATTGTGTTATGTGAAAGCCGTGTACGCGGGGTGATGAGTATGTAATCAGGCTTATTTGTGGAAATCTACCGGTTTAGACTCTTAGGCTTCTTTCATGTATTTATTTGGAATTGTTAGCACATGTTATATCTTTTATTCGCCATGTCTACTATCACATGCTTTATTTGAAGTTGTCGTTATATGTCACATCCTTTACTTGTCGAGTTGCTCTCATATGCTTTATTTGAAGTTGTTACCACTTTTATCATTATGTGATCTCTTTTATTGTTGAGTTACTCTTAGTTGAAATTGTTGTACATGATATCCTTTTTGTTGTCGGGTTATTCTCATGCATTTAGACGTAGTACTAGTTTGTTCCATCTCTCTTTCATTGTTAGCCTAATTCATACACTAGAATCCGAAGCTTGCCATTTCATGGAAATACTCTTACTATTGAGCTTATCCTTAAACAATCAATTGGAATTGAGGTTATCGAAAGTCATTAATCTATTTTAATTGAAGTTGTGTTTAAAGAGGGTATTGTTCCTTGTTGAGCTACTTTCCCATTCATTTTATCGTTATTGAGATTCTATACACATTGTGTTTGAGCCGTGGGCTATTTGTTGTAGAATATTGATGTTGTTGGATCTTTGGAAAGGTTGTGGCCTATGAGATTCATTTTAGCATTTGTGAATTGTTGTGTGGTTTGGTTGTGGCATATTGATATTGATATTGACATTCATTTTAGCATTTGTGAATTGTTGTGTGGTTTGATTATTGTTATGCGGAGTATAAGGGTGGAATTTTACTGTTGTTGTTATGTGGGGCATAAGGGTAGCATCTCACTATTGTTGAATCTACGAAGTGATACGGGTGGCTATTGAGTTATTGTTTGGGCGGAGCGATAAGAGTGGCTATTATACGAAGTGATACAGGTGGCTATCGGAGAGATAAGGGTGGCTAATGATATTGTTAGGGCGGAGTGATACGGATGGCTATCAGAGAGATAAGGGTGGCAATGCTAGGGATGATGTGTGATGGCTTGGGGACATTGTGTTGGTGATTTTCGTGAGATGGTGTGCTTTTCCTTGTGTAAGTCATACATCTTACGTGTTGCTTCGATGAGCTACTCGATTTCTTTGATATTACTTCTTGACTTGGGCTGCATTAGTACATTCACACAAGAATACAACCTAGCATGCACTTGTACTAGCTTAGGAGTATGAAACTTGACATTTATTAAACATGACCATGTGTTCTTGTATTATATGTTTTCATGTTTCTATTGAGCCTGTGACAATGCCAGGCGGATTGTGATTGTGAGCTTGTGACCATGCGGGGAGCATTGTGAATGTGAGCATGTGATCATGCCGGCGGATTGAGATATTGGCACGTGAGTTGTCCGTGCGGTTGTGATTTGAGATATGGGTACAGGGTGCCGTGAGTATATGGGGGTGGGTTGAGACCTGTGACTTGTGACTATGAGATAAGGTATCACAGAGTGATTACGTTGTGAAACTTGTGTTGGAACAACTTGATTAAATGGTTGTCCTTTGTGTTCCTTATTTGGTTTTAACGATACTTCACGGTGTTCTTATTGCTTTATTATTTATATCACTTGTTGATTCTTGTTGCCAGTTACTAATTTTTGTTTTTCATTATTAGCTTTATACTTCTATATTGCATAGGTTATTTGTCTAGTGAGTGTCTTGACTTGTACCTCGTCACTACTCCACCGAGGTTAGTCTTGATATTTACTGGGTACTAACAGTGGTGTATTTATACTACCCTTCTGCACATTTTTGTGCAGAGCTAGGTATTGGAGATATCGGACCCAAGCAGATTTAGCATATTGATCGCAAGGATTCAAGGTAGAGTTGCTTGCTCGTCGCAGTCCCTTGGATTCCTTTCCTTACATTGTACTGCCAGTTTGTCATTTGAAAAGTATTGTATTTCGATCCTTGAGATCATTGCATGTATTCATCTAGAGTTCGTGACTTTTTATTACCATTCTTGGGAGGTTGTTATGATTATTGCCGTGTAGGCTCATTTCGCTCTTCTATCAGTATTTATATTATACTCTGTTTCAAATTATCATTGTTAATAACTGACTTAATTGTTATAGTAATCGGCTTACCTAGTCTTAGATACTAGGTGCCGTCACGACATTCTACTGAGGGAGTTTGGGGTCGTGACAAAATAGGTCTGTTTCATCATGTGGAGCTTGCCTACAAAATTTGGTGTCATTTGGAGTTGATTTGATATGGTTCGGACGCGTGGTTGCGATTCTTGAATTTCTTGAAGTTCATTGTGATTTTCATGCGTTTTGGTGTCCGATTCGTGTTTTTAGAGCTTATTTTGATGTTTTGATCAAGTGAGCAAGTTCGTGTTTTATTTTTGGACTCGTGTGGGTGTTTGGTTTTGAGCCTTGGGGGATAGGGTGAGTTTTAGAGTGTTTTGTTAAAAATTATTTGTGCTGGTACTGGTTCAATAGCATTTGCGATGATTTTGTTGCAAATGCGACTATCGCATTTGCTAAGCAGCCCTCGCATTTGCGAACCTGGGTTGCTGGGGAAGAATTCACATTTGCGAAGAAATCTCTCGCATTTGCGAAGTGTTGTTGTTCGCTTTTGCGAAGATTCCTGTCGCTTTTGCGAGGAAGCTGTCTTCGCATTTGCGACGAATTTGGTCGCAAATGCGACCTTAGCAGAAAGTCTCATGTTTCGCGTTTTAGATATACGACATCTGCAACCTGCATATAGGTGAGTATTCCGAGGCTTAGCGTCATTTTGATATATTTTGAACCCTAGCTTCGATGGGGGCGATTTTGTGGAGGGATTTTCATACCAAACTATTGGGTAAGTAATTTTAATAAATTTTCAATTATATTTCGTGATTATATATTAGATTTAACATCAAATTCATTAGAATCTAAGGGAAACTTTGAGGATTTTTGCCAAAGTTTTGAAAAATAAAATTTGAGATTTGAGAGTCGAATTGGACTCGGATTTGGAAACAAAATACAAATACAAACTCGTAGGGTTATGGGCAGTCAAGACCTACCCTTGGACACGGGTTTTGACCGTGCGAGCCCGAGGTTGACTTTTGTTGACTTTTTGAAAATTTTATAAAGATCATAGCTTTGCTAATTAAAATTGTTTGCTCTTGCATTGTTTGATGTATTTAAGCCGTCTTTGGCTAGATTGAGTCGAGCTGAGGTGAATTTGTAAAGGAAAAGCTAATTTGAGTATTGATTTGGCCGAATTGAGGTAAGTATTTTGCCTAACCTTGTGTGGGAAAAACTACCCCTTATGTTTTAATTTGATGGTACTATTTCATTTATGTGTAAGGCGTGTACACAAGGTGACGAGTGTGTACACGTACTTATATGTGGTACTTGACCGGATTAGACCGTTAGGCTTCTTTCATGCAATTAACCGTAGCTAGCATTTCATGTTACATCTCCTGTCGTTAGGATTGCTCTTATGTGCTTTACTTGAAGTTGTTAGTACATGTTCCATCTGTCGTTGTCAAGTTCGCCCTTATATGCTAATTGTTAATTGTAATTACTTGTTAAACTCATATTTTATCTGCTACATGCCTTAATTGTTAATTGATTCTCAGAAATTGTGTCTTGGTTTATAAATTGTCTCTCCTTGCTATTTGATTTCGTGAGTTATCGTGTAACTGTTTCATCCATTGTGACTTCTTTGTGTAGCCTCTTATTTCTTTTTATTTTGTTGTACGCCGTAGTTGGTTGTAAATTATTTGCTTAATTTATGTTTCTTGGGGAGCGGGTTGCACACCGCAACAGTGATGAAAATGATGATATGGTGGAATAAGGAAGGATTATGATATTGATAAATGATTATATGGTGGAATAAGGGAGGATTTTGATATTTATAAATGATGATATATGTGGGAACGGGTTACACGCCACAACGGATATGGTTATTATTGTGTGAAATCAGATTGCACACTGCAACGGATGTACATGTTGAGATTGTTGTGATATTAAGGTTATTTACGGTTGTGATTCTCATGGTACATTTTATGTTAGGACGGTTATTGTTGTTTCTTAAATTACTTCATCGTATTTTGATCGTATTTGGTTAACCGTTAGTATTCTAATAAGGGAACAATATTGACTTCTTGTGTGAGTCATGCATTTTACATGATATGTTGTGTTGCCTCAATATGCCAAATTTGCACGTCTGTTGTTTCATGATAAATTGACCGTCAAGGTGAATTTATGTGCACGGGGTCATTAACTTATATCCTATTAAGTTGTTGATAATTTAGTGGATTCAAATGAAAGAATTCTTAAAGTGATTCACTTGTGTATCTTTCAAAACTAAAACTCGTATCTCATTCGGTGTTTTACTAATTTAAATAGTTATTACACTTTTACTTTAATTGGTTTCCCAAATTTACTCATCACCTTATTGTTGTGTAATTTACTTAAAAGCTGTTATCACACTTTATTTTAACAAATTCTATATTTAACTCGCTCAATTTAATTGATGTTTTACTTTGCTTAAATACGATATTTTGCTTCATCTCATTTATTTCTAAAACTAAGCTCATATGATACTCTATTTGCACAACCTATCCTTTATTTTACTTTATTTGATCCTAAATTAGGCTTAATATCTCATTTGATGCTTTACTTTATTCAAGTTTGATTTGTGCTTAATTGTGTTTAAATTATTCATCGATCATCTTAGCTGATATTGACATGGATACTATATACATGGTAGCACGTGGATTTTGCCGTGCGAAAGTGATTTGGAAAATATGGGCACAAGGTGCCATGTGTGTAAGGTTTGGATGTTGTGACTTATGATCTAGGATTACGAGATGTGGTACTTGGGGTAATTTTTATTGAAATTCGTGCATTAGGAGTGATTTGATTGACTGAGTTGTCATCGGTTTTCCTTACTTGAACACATTCATATTTCGCCTGTAATCCGGCTATGTTGTTGCTTAATTACCTGGTTGTTCTCGTTGCCATACACGCTCCCCTTATTTTCACCGTTGATTGTGATTTGAAATCTTTCTGCTATTGGCCTTATATTGATATTCTTTTCTTGTTAGCTTTATGTCATATCCTGCACAGTTTTACATGTCCGGTAGGTATCTTGACATGGCCTCGTCATTACTTTACCGAGGTTAGGCTTGATACTTACTGGGTACCACTGTGGTGTATTTATTCTACGTTTCTGCACATTTTTGTGCAGAACCAGGTTCTTCGGATCGAGTTGGTTTTGAGACTTATGCTTGTGCGGCTGGAGACTTCAAGGTACACCTGCTGGACGTTCGCATGCTCAGTAGTCACCTTCTGTTGTATTTATTTTCATTGTTTCTTATTATTCCGGAACAATGATATATTCATTATATATAGTTACTCTTAGAAAGTCTTATGACTTGTACTACCGATTTTGGGGTTATGTAACTGTTGTGGGTTTAGCTAAATTGTTACAGATATTACTTAAGGTGTAATAGTTAAATTAGTCAAACAGAGTTGTACCCGTAATTATTTATCACTGAAATTATTTTTCCTTTATTTTTGGTGCTTGCAGTTTATTTTTTGTACCACAAAAAGTTATTGCAAATAAGTTGGTACGCCCAATGGGACCGGTTCTACCTTTTATTTTTCTCTTGCAAATCAAAAACTATAATTTTTAAAATCAACTACTTCGATGACCTTTAGAAAGAGTAATGATGTTCCATACAAGGACAATATCGTCACTGCATCTGCTAATCTCAGTGATGCTAGCCCGATCACTCGACCTATGTTCAATGCTAGTGTTTTGAATGGATCTGATTATTATCAACCTGTGTTCGAAATTAATTTCTGTAAAAATAAAACAAAAATAGAAAAAGAAACAGAGATAGAAACAAAAAAATTAAAAGTTCTGGGTCCAACAGAAAACTACGTTTCCTTAAAGAATTTAGTCCCATCATTATTGCCCAAGGTTATTTGATTAATTCCTCCCATGATAGAACAACACAACTATTCTGTAATACTGTCAATAGAAATTACAGAACTTCGTCAAACTCAACAAACGACAGTAAATCACACTAATGCTTACGTTTCTCTTTGAAAAAGAATGCAGCAATGCAAAGAAAAGATGGGAGAATATAAGCAGATTTTCTGTTGTTCAATGTCTGAAAAATGAGGCTATTCTTCTATATTTATAGCAAACGATTAGGGTTTCAACATGTTCCAAGATACATGTTTGTTTGAGAAGGTGTCTATTCGTCAGAAATTAAATTTATATTAGGAGCGAATTTGACCATTGGGAAACTTACCGCCACGAATTTTGAATTAAATATTTTGCAAAAGTATCATAAAAAGAAAATAAATAACGAAACAATGGGAAATAAATTTGGTCTAAAACATTTATCAATCAATCATATCAATTGACTGAAACCGAAACTGAAACTGAAACTGAAACTGAAACCGAATCCGAAATCAAATTCGAATACGAAGTCGAAGCCGAGCGAGCGATGACAACGACGACGTGAGCCACCACTTCTTCTCAACTCTTTTAAGAGCTAGAAGTTGTGCTTCTTTATACAAGAACAAGAATTTTCCCATTTTCCGATGAGGGACAAAGTGCCTTGTAAAAGGAACACTTTAAATCTTTTGTTTTCCTCCAAATCTTTTGCCTCCATTTCCCTTTCACACCTCTTTATTTATTAGATATGAAACTAAACAATCCCCCACATGAACAAGGAATGGCTATCTAAAAATATGGATGCATAAAAACACTGTGTGATTTACAAGCAAGGATTAATCGCATTTGGATAAGTAGGTTTCCCTTTGATCTTTCCGTATAATAAACTTATATCGGATATATTCGGTCAATTGGTAGATTTAATATTTTTGAACCGTCGAACTTTGATATATACCTAGAAAGCCATAAATCACACAATCAACCCTTTAACTGTCTTTGAGTCTCACTGTTGTGTTCGTTTCAGCCATGAACACTGTCTGGTTCATAAGTGCGTAATGAACTGGCCTTACAGATTTTCTCTTTGAAGTGGCTTACACTTTACACTTACATAGGTGATTCCTAAACGTGTTATCTCGTAGATACGTTATTTGATATATTCCGTATCAAATTTAGAAACCATTAAAAAGCCTTAATGATTTATCCTTGATACTGAACATTGTCTTCATCACGAGAGTGGATCAACGTTTTATTTGACAAAGTTGAACCGTCATTAGTGACTTTGTTTGATCTCCTTCAACCTAGAATTGGGAACTCCACTAGGTAGAGTTTCCACTACAATGACTTATCCTCGGCCACAATCTCATTCCCTTTGATTATTTATCAACAGCTTCTCTAGTTAGGCATTTTGTAATAGGTTCCGATACATTATCTTTTGATTTTACGTAGTCAACTATTATAATCCGCTAGAGAGTAGTTGTCTAATGGTGTTATGTCTTCGTCATAAGTGATGAGATTTTCTGTTATACATAACACTCCCAGCTCTTCCTATTACTACTTGACAATCGCAATATATGCATATAGAAGCTATTGGTTTGAGCCAAAATGGAATATCTTCCAAGAAATTCCGGAGCGATTCAGCTTCTTCTATAGCCTTATCTAAAGCTATAAACGCAGACTCCATTGTACAACGAGCGACGCATGTTTGTTTGGATGATTTTGAAGACACTTCTCCTCCATTAATGGAAAAAACATATCCACTGTTTCTGATTATCCAGTGATCCAGTTTGCATCACTATATCCTTTAATTACCGAAGGATACTTATTGTAGTGCAAAGCATAATCTTATGTATGTTTTAGTATAACGACCCGATCGGTCGTTTTGAATATTTGCACTTCTCTCGGTTGTTTGAGGGCATGAGTAGCTCCGTATGATGTACTTTAACTTGTGTGAATCGTTGGTTTTGGTTTGCAAGGAATTTCGGAACCGAATTGGAAGAAAGAATTTTATTTTTGAAGCTTTAAAGTGGGAGAGTTGACAAAATTTAAATTTTTAGCATTTGACCTCGGATTGGAATTTTGATGGTTCCATTAGCTTTGTTAGGAGATTTTGGACTTAGGAGCACATTCAGAATGTGATTTCGAGGTTCGTAGTGGAATTTGGCTTGAATTGGCGAAATTGGAAATTTGGCGATTTTTGGTCGGCAATGGAAAATTTGATATCGAGGTCAGAATGGAATTCCGGAAGTTGGAGTAGGTTCGTAGTGTCATTTGTGATGTGTGTGCAAACTTTTAGGTCATTCGGACGTGGTTTGGTTGGTTTCGACATCGGTTGTCGAATTTGGAAGTTTTAGAAGATCTTAGGCTTGAATCCGAGGGTAATTTGGTGTTTCGATGTTGTTTTGAGTGATTCAAAGGTTCAACTAAGTTTGTATGTTAATATATGACTTGTTGGTATTTTTGGTTGAGGTCCCGAGGGCCTCGGGGTGATTCCGAGTGGTTAGCGGATTTGTCGAAGTTGGAAAATGCAACTGAAGCTGCTACTTTTGCTATTTTCGCACCTGCGGAAGAAAGAGCCGCAGGTGCGAGGTCACTGGTATATTTGGGGAAGCCGCAGATGCGAAAATGGAAGGCCAAGGCTGGGAACGCAGGTGCGAAGAATTTGCCGCATCTATGAGCCCGCATGTGCGAGGCCTTGAGCACAGATGCGGAAAGGAAGAGTTGGGTCGGTTCCGCAGGAGCGGACATATGGCCGCAGGTGCGATTGTGCCGGGCAGAAAAGCCCCAGCTCGTGTGTTTTGCCTTCATTTTTCCATTTTTGGATTTGAGAAACTCGGGAGGGAGGCGAGTTTTCGAAGGTTTTCAAGGAGCAATGTTGGGTAAGTGATTCTAACCCATAATGGTATAAATTTCGTGAATCTATGGCCTTGTTCATCATTAATTAGTAGGATTTTGGAGTGAAATTAGGGGGTTAGGGCTTGGGATTTGTTTAAGAATTTAATTTAAGAATTTGAGGGACCAAATGATATCGGATTTGGATAAATTTTGTATGTACGGACTCGTGAGTAAATGGGCTCTCTAATTTTGTAAATTTTGTCGGATTTTGAGACGTGGGCCCGAGGGCCGGGTTTGAGCCAATTTCGGGTTTTGGTCTAATTTTTGTAGATTTTTTGTGGAATTCATTCCATTAGCGTATATTGATGATATTGGGAGCATTTGGAGGCCGAGTCGAGCGGCAAGAGCATTGCGGGGTAGAGATTTGACCGGTTTGAGGTAAATAACGATTGTAAATCTAATCCTGAGGGTATGAAACCCCGGATTTTGTATCCTTCTACTATTTTGAGGTGACGCACATGCTAGGTGACGGGCATGTCGGCATGCACTGTTGGTGATTGTGACTTGGTCCGTCCCATAGCAACTGTAAAGTTGCATACTTTGTTGAAACTATATGATACTTATATGTTTGAGAAAGAGTTTCTGTAAATTGGGTTGAATGCAATGTTTGGGCCTTGTGCCAGTGCTGTTTGGACCCTTAGGGGCCTTTTCTTACTATCCTCTCACTGTTTTCGATTGAAAATCTATACTGAGTCATGGTTATACCTGTTTACTGCATAACACAATTTTTTATTACTTGATTTTAATGCATATAAATGTTGTTTTATGCTAAGCATCCTATTTTTACTGAAATGCCCGATTGGCTTGAGAGGTTTATGACTGAGTGAGACGGAGGGACTGAATTGTGAGGATATTTATAGGATCGGGTTGCACGCCAAAACATGTTGCATATTTATGGGATCGGGCTGCACGTCGCTGCATGTTGCATATTTATGGGATCGGGCTGCACGCCGCAACATGTTTGATATAGGCCGAGGGCCTGAGTGATTATGCCATGATTTAGCTTGATATAGTGCTTGGGCTGAAGGAGCCCCTCCGGAGTCTGTACACACCCCCAGTGAGCACAGGTACCTAATGAGTGGGAGTGCTGAGTGATTGGGAGGCATGAGTGATTGTGAGGTATTCCCGAGTGGCAAGAGTGATTGTGAGGTATGCCCGAGTGGCACGAGTGACTGTGAGTTTTGCCCGAGGGGCTGTTTATGATTTCATTATTTTTGCTCACCTTTGCATTGAGCCTTTATTTGAAAAACTGTTGAAAAATATCTTTTAATGATTTTTATTTGAACCGGGTTTAAACGAGATGATTTGAATCACATTAATTTTTAAAGCATGTTGTACTTTACTGAATTTTTGTGATATGAACTTGATATTCTTTATTGCTCGTCACTACTGCTCAATCTTTATTTATTATTGTTGCTCACTGAGTTGACGTACTCACGTTACTCCATGCACCTTGTGTGCAGATCTAGGTGTAACTGGACACAGTAGCAGTTGTTGATTATTCTGGTTGCAGATTTTCTCGGGGATAGCGAGGTAGCTTCCTGGCGATCACAGCCCCTGCCCTTCTCCCTCTTATCTTCCTTTAGTTGTATTTAGTTATTTCCCAAACTGAGTTAGCCTTAATATTGTTAGACAGATTGTAGTAGATGCTCATGACTAGTGACACCCCGATGTCGGGCTTCTCTTTTCCGTATTTGTGTTTTGATTTGAAATCCTTTACAAAGGTTTTAAAGCTAAATAGCCTTGGAATTATCCTTGAAATAAAAAAATATCGGTTTGTTTTTAAATGAGTCGGCTTGCCTAGTTCCACAATAGGCGCCATCATGACAAGTTAGGTTTTGGGTCATGACAGATTGGTATCAGAGCCTAGGTTACATAGGTCTCACGAGTCATGAGCGGGTTTATTAGAGTCTTGCGGATCTGTACGGAGACGTTTGTACTTATCTTCGAGAAGCTGCAGAACCCTTAGAAAAAATTTCACTTTCTTGTATTCTATCGTGCGGAATTGATTTACCTTGGAACATAACTCCTTGAATTCCTTCCATGCATTCGTATATGCACATGAGCGCTCGGTATTAGTTGTGCATCACCGGGTTATGATTTTATGAATGAGGTTCAAGATGTGTGTTATGTGTTTTGGTGATGGGCCAGTCTGGAGGACTTAAGGCCAGGTTTAGACCGCAGCTTTGGCTCGGTAGCTTCAGTTGTAACCTGTACATTTGGACTCATATGTCCGGTAATGTCCCTACGAGTCGAATTTTTGGCTCGATGAGCAGTGGAATGGCTTAGTGGTAAGTATGACGTATCTACGGAAGGTGTTAAGACGATGTGAATGTGATGAGAAGTGTTTTCTTGAAATGTAAAGGAAGGCCATTGGGCGCTTGATTTTTGTTTTGATGTCACGTACGGTATCGAGTGTGAATGTTTTGAAGGATCTATTCACAATGTTAATTCTGGGACAAATTAAATTCTCATGTCTGTCAATAAGTTTGGACTCAAGAAAAGTTAGTGGTTGGGTAATGGTGGTTGCGAATGGGTATTTTGATGTTGATGGCTCGAGAAAGATAGTCTTCAAAGAGACTTAGAGTCGGTAGTATTCTATTAGTTCTGGTACGACAGAGATGCATTTCGAGTTGATGCAATAATTGGGCAGCAAGGAATGAGGGAAGACATGACGGGAAGCGTTTCGCGGTGGTTGAAGTACTAGCGGGTCAAGTAGGAGAAGTAGAGGTTGAGAAGTTTCTTAAAGGAGATGATTTAACTGAAGTAAGAATGGCAGATTAGCATATGAATTCACTGGTAAGGTAGTCGTGCGCCTTGAGAAACGGTAGAATGGTTTGGAATCGTGTTAGTATGGGATTTGGCCTGCAGACTCTATTTGGAGTGATGGCTACTGTACAAAGGAAGATTTAATATGGCAGAAAAGAGTGTGTTTGAAATGAAGAGAGGCGTGAAGATCTGACTATCGTGTCAGGTGCAATATGACTTGAGTTCGAAAGGTATTGTTGAACGTACAATTGATGTCAATAGGGAAAGTGCAGACTTATACAAATGGTGCGCGAGCATGAACTCAGGAGAATGTACGGATTTCGGCGTGTGTGATTGTGGCTGGCGATTCAGAATATTTATGAGAAGCTTAACAAAAGACTTCGAGAAGTCTGGCGGGTTAACGGTGCGAGATCTTGGCAATTGAGAAGGAGAAACCCTTGCGGGTTCTAATTTTATATAATTGCAGTTTGAGGCTAAGTGGGTGAGTCTGCTATCGACGAGTTAATTGCACAGTTATGTGTCGTATTAGTTTTGGTTCGGGGTATACTGGTGAATCAGTTATGACTTGCAGAGGTCGAGATCGAGGATGACTCGGGTAAAGGAATTTTTGGACATAAGTTTTATTACACTCTATGGTTATAGGAGGACCATAAAATAATTGAGTGGTTATTCACGAAGAATGTAGGGTACATGGAGCGGGAATTGTCTCAGATGCGTAGGAGTGTGGATTACTCTTTATTTCCCGTTGGTGTGATAATGGGGCACATGTCGTTTAGATTCGTTTGGTCGGTTAATTCGAGATTTGAGTAGAGTGGATGACTCTCAAGAATGGTTCTAATGGATTCAAAATTTATATGTAGCGATTTAGAATTTTCAAGATTTATATATATGGCTAGAAAATCGGGAGTTGCATTGAAAGGTGTCGAGACTCGTGGCATTTTATATCATTGTGAATTATGCATTTCAGTATCAAGAAGGTGAAGGAAACAATTTTAGGTTCACATAAAGTCTCTTCGGAGTAAGCATTTTTGGTCGTGGTACCTATGGGATACATAAAAAGGGAATTCATCGGCTTATAAGCCTTAGGGCGATGTGATTCTGTGCTAGAGTTCGTGGGGCAAGTTTTAGTTAAGGATAGTAGTATTTTGACAAGGCAAAAGTAGCAATTTGAAGGCAAATTGGAAAGGACTTGGAGAAATAGGACATCTTGGTTATGTGCAAATGGGTTTCAAAATGTTCATGATGGTTTCTACCATGGTTTGAACCGGATATTTTCTATCGATGTATGAAACGTATTGTGTGTGATGATTTTCTCCTAGAAAGGAGCAAGAAAGAGGTTTCTGATTTAATAAGGTATGTAATTTGCTAGTGACTCAGAGTTGTTAATGGGATTCTTATGCTTGTCACATGATGACATAATAGATGTGGTGTTGTGCGGGAATAGGATTTACATGTACAAGGTCACAGTTCAGTTTTGAAGGGAAGGACATAAATTCTTAGGCAGCATGGACGGTTTTCGATGACTAGGTAAATGATATTACTATTTGGTATGGCTTGATAAGAGTGTACATTTCAGAAGAGGCAGTGTATTTTGATTTATGGGTACTTCGCTGGTATTGCGGCACTCTCCCGATTGATCGACTGTTGATATTCAAATGTTTTCCAGGTGGCACGGAAGAATGTTTAAAGTATTTCTCATGGGATGATTGTGTATGAGAGAGGTGTTAGACATTCGGGCGGTGGAGGTGGAATCAAATATGGTGATTCATGTATTCTATGGAATTGGAGATTGGGAGTTCTGAGGAGCAGATTGTTTCATGGTTGTGGACTGTGAAGTTGTGGCCAGAGCTAGCCAGATGACAGAATATGTTATGATTCAGTCATTTTGGACTTTCGGAGGTTATTTATCTATTGGTGGCTGACCATAGTTGATTTGGGGCCCATTGGTAGGCCCAATTAGGATGTGTATTCTACACCGAGCCGGATTGATTGGCTCCATACTGCTATTGTTGAAGGATGTGCCATTCGGTTAATGTGAGGCTTATTTGTGTTCTAGAATGATCTGTGAGTTACTCTTCTATGCTACGAGAAGTTGTGATTCGTTGGTTATATGCACATATGGTGCGGTTCTATTGTGGCCTTATAGCGGAATTTGAGCGAGAATAGTATTGGATATTGCTTGGTTGATGGCGTATTGGTCATGTTCTTTCGAGTTTTGTGTGGCATGGTGTCGTTTGTTTCTCCGTGGTTATGGTAATGCACTTTGGGTACTTGATGTCGAATTGTGCAAGGTTATTGATTTTAGCAAGGTGGCTTGAGGTGTTTCATATGGACCAGTATTTGGATAGGGTCGAGTATTGCAATAGAGTTATGTGGAAATATGATCCCTTGTGTAAGATTCGTGTGTTATGGTTCTACGGTGTGTGATGGGTTCTTAGCATTGCGTCGGGGTGGTACCCGTCGAGCTTGCAGAACGGTTCTCCTGTTTGGGCCATTATTACGATTGGGTACTTTTGGAATATTGCTATCCAGTGCACGAATTGCACGGGTTGTGGCTTTAGATTGTATTGATGTGTCATGTCACTAGAGTGGTCGTGTTGGATGAGATGAGGTCATTGGGCCTAGTATGGATGATGTCGGATTTGATTGTGGTATAATTGGGAGGATAATATCGGAAGTCGGCTTTGAAATTGGCAATAGTTCTTTAGAAGGAACGAGAGCACCATGACCTATTGGTCTAATGAATGGTTATGAATTCGGTATGTTTCTTTCATCATCGGTAGTGTACGAAGGTTTTAGAACAAGGTTTTGTCTGATATGAGGTTTAATACCGACACTGGGTTGATTTGGGTCGATACTGTGATTAGAAATCATTGCTTCGAGCATTCGAGCTATGCGATATTTGAATTTGAGTATTTGAGTTTTGGTTACGGCTTTTGGTACAACTTGTTCAGACTTATACGGTATGTAGATGCGAAATTCTGATCTTATAGGAAATTTCGGATATCGGAAATTTGATTCGAAGGCTTGTGGGCTAGGTTGACTTGAGAAATTTTAGTTATGCTGTGCTATCTGACCTGTATAGGATAGGGTGACGTGGGATAACTCCCGAGTATGTGCATGTGAAAGTTACAAAGCGATTTGATGGCTTTTGGAACAACCCTGGGCACGTTCGAGGATGAACGCATGTTTAAGTGGGGGAGGATGAAATGACCCGACCAGTCGTTTTGAACATTTGCACTTCGTTCGGTTGTTTGAGGGCATGAGTAGCTCTGTATGATGTACTTTGACTTGTGTGAATCATCGATTTTGGTTTGCAGGTATTTCGGAACCGGATTGGAAGAAAGAATTTTATTGTTGAAGCTTTAAATTGGGAGGGTTGACCAAATTTGACTTTTTAGCATTTGACCTCGGATTGGAATTCTGATGGTTCCATTAGCTTCGTTAGGTGATTTTGGACTTAGGTGGGCATTCGGAATGTGATTTGGAGGTCCGTAGTGGAATTAGCCTTGAATTGGCGAAATTGGAAATTTGGCGATTTTTGGTCGGTAGTGGAAAATTTGATATCGGGGTCAGAATGGAATTCTGGAAGTTGGAGTAGGTTTGTAGTGTCATTTGTGATGTGTGTGCAAAATTTGAGGTCATTCGGACGTGGTTTGATTGGTTTCGGCATCGGTTGTCGAATTTGGAAGTTTTAGAAGTTCTTAGGCTTGAATCCGAGGGTAATTTGGTGTTTCGATGTTGTTTTGAGTGATTCAAAGGTTTGATTAAGTTTGTATGCTGATATATGACTTTTTGGTATTTTTTGTTGAGGTCCCGAGGGCCTCGGGGTGATTCCGGGTGGTTAGCGAATTTGTCGAAGTTGGAAAATGCAACTGAAGCTGCTGCTTCTGCTATTTTTGCACCTGCGGAAGGAAGAGCCTCAGGTGCAAGGTCGCTGATGCGTTTGGGGAAGCCGCAGATGCGGAAATGGAAGGCCAAGGTTGGGAATACAGGTGCGAAGAATTGGCCACATCTGCGAGCCCGCATGTGCGAGGACTTGAGCGCATATGCGGAAAGGAAGAGTTGGGCCGATTCCGCAGGAGCGGAAGTGTTACGCAGGTGCGCGCCCGCAGGTGCGGAACTTGGGGTCGCAGGTGCGGAATTGAGGGCTTAAGTGGTTCTCGTAGGTGCGAGGATTTGACCGCAGGAGCGGACATATGGCCGCAGGTGCGATTGTGCTGGGCAGAAAAGCCCCAGCTCGTGTGTTTTTCCTTCATTTTTCCATTTTTGGATTTGAGAAACTCGGGAGGGAGGCGCGTTTTTGAAGGTTTTCAAGGAGCAACATTGGGGTAAGTGATTGTAACCCATAATGGTATAAATTTCGTGAATCTATGGACTTGTTCATCATTAATTAGTAGGATTTTGGAGTGAAAGTAGGGGGTTAGGGCTAAGGAATTTTTTAAGAGTTTAATTTAAGGATTTGAGGGACCAAATGATGTCAGATTTGGATAAATGTTGTATGTACGGACTCGTGAGTGAATGGGCTTTCTAGTTTTATAAATTTTATCGGATTTTGAGACGTGGGCCTGGGGGCCGGGTTTGAGCTAAATTCGGGTATTCGTCTAATTTTTGTAGCTTTTCTTGTGGAATTCATTCCATTAGCGTATATTGATGGTATTGTACTGATTGTGAATAGATTCGGAGCATTTGGAGGCCGATTCGAGAGGCAAGAGCATTGCGGGGTAGAGATTTGACCGGTTTGAGGTAAGTAACGATTGTAAATCTAGTCCTGAGGGTATGAAATCCCGAATTTTGTATCATTCTACTATTTTGAGGTGACGCACATGCTAGGTGACGGGTGTGTGGGCGTGCACTGTTGGGGATTGTGACTTGGTCCGTCCCGTAGCAACTGTAAAGTTGCATACTTTCTTGAAACTATATGATACTTATATGTTTGAGAAAGAGTTTCTATAAATTGGGCTGAATGCCATGTTTGGGCCTTGTGCCAGTGCTATTTAGACCCTTAGGGGCCTTTTCTTACTATCCTCTCGCTGTTTTCGATTGAAAATCTATACCTAGTCATGGTTATACCTGTTTACTGCATAACACAAGTTTTTATTATTTGATTTTGATGCATATAAATGTTGTTTTGGGCTGAGCACCCTATTTCTACTGAAATGCCCGAGTGGTTTGAGAGGTTTATGACTGAATGAGGCTGAGGGCCTGGTTTTTTAGGATATTTACGGGCTGCACGCCGCAGCATGTTGTATATTTATGGGATTGGGCTGCACGCCGCAGCATGTTTGATATAGGCCGAAGGCCTCAGTGATTATGCCATGATTTGTCTTGATATTACGCTTGGGCTGAAGGATCCCCTCCGGAGTCTGTACACACCCCAGTGAGTACAGGTACCTGCTGAGTGCGAGTGTCGAGTGCTAAGTGATTGGTAGGCATGAGTGATTGTGAGGTATGCCCAAGTGGCAAGAGTGATTGTGAGGTATGCTCGAGTGGCAAGAGTGATTATGAGGTATGCCTGAGTGGCACGAGTGACTGTGAGTTTTGCCCGAGGGGCTGTTTATGATTTCATCATTTTTGCTCACCTTTGCATTGAGTCTTTGTTTGAAAACTTGTTGAAAAATATCTTTAAATGATTTTTACTGGAACCGGGTTTAAACGAGATGATTTGATTCAAACACTGATTTTTAAAGCATGTTGTACTTTACTGAATTTTTGTGATATAAACTTGATATGCTTTATTGCTCGTCACTACTGCTCCATCTTTATTTATTGTTGTTACTTACTGAGTTGGCGTACTCACATTACTCCTTGCACCTTGTGTGCAGATCCAGGTGTAGCTGGATACAATAGCGGTTGTTGATTATTCTGGTTGTAGATTTTCTCGGGGATAGCAAGGTAGTTGCCTGGCGATCGCAGCCCCTGCCCTTCTCCCTCTTATCTTCCTTTAGTTGTATTTAGCTATTTCTCAGGCTGAGTTAGCCTTAATATTGTTAGATACATTGTAGTAGATGCTCATGACTAGTGACACCCCGATGTCAGGCTTCTCTTTTCCGTATTTTTGTTTTGATTTGAACTTTTTTGCAAAGGTTTTTAAGCTAAATAGCCTTGGAATTATCCTTGAAATAAAAAATATTGGTTTGTTTTGAAATGAGTCGGCTTGCCTAGTTCCACGATAGGCGTCATCACGACAGGTTAGGTTTTAGGTCGTGACATTTAGATACCCCAAAATTGAGTTTTATTGTCATCCAATGAATTTGGTTAGGATTACTTGTGTGACAAATCAGTTTATTTTTACACGAGCTATATCAAGTCGTGTAAAATTCATGATGTACATAAAACTTCCCAACACTCTAGCATAATCTAGTTGAGATATGCTCTGGCCTAAATTCTTTGTAAGAGCAAAATTTACATCAACCGGGGTCTTTGCAACTTTGAAATCGAAATACTTAAATTTTTCAAGTACCATTATAATGTAATAAGATTCAGATAATTCTAGACCTTAAGGAGTCCTATGGTTTTTAATTCCTAGAATTAAATCAACAACTCCTAAGTCTTTCATATCAAACTTACTAGCAAGCAAACACTTAGTAGCATTTATATCTGCAATGTCTTTGCTCATTTTTAATATATCATCAACATATAAATATACATTGACTATGTGATTTGGAGTGTTTTTAATGTAAACACATATATCACACTCATTAATCTTAAACCCATTTGCCAATATTGTTTGGTCAAATTTCACATGCCATTGTTTGGGTGCTTGTTTCAATCCATAAAGTAACTTAAAAAGTCGGCACACCTTCTTTTCTTTTTCGGGAACCACGAATCCTTCAGGTTGTTGCATATAAATTTCTTCCTCCAAAGCTCCATTTAAGAAGACTGTCTTCACATCCATCTGGTGGATTTCAAGGCCATACACGATGACTAATGCTATTAACATCCGAATAGATATAATCCTCGTTACCGGCGAGTATGTATCAAAGTAATCAAGAACTTCTCGTTGTCTAAACCATTTGACAACTAATCTTGCCTTATATTTTTAATAGTACCATCAACTTTCATTTTCCTTTTGAAAATCCACTCAAAACCCAAAGGTTTATTTCCTTGAGGAAGATCAACCAATTCCCAAGTATTATTACTTAATATGGATTCTATCTCACTATTGACTGTCCTTTTCTAATATTGTACTTTCGAAGAAGGCATGGTTTTTTTAAATGTTCTCATTTTCCAACAAGAATGTCAGAGAATATGGTCCAAAGGAAGTAGTTGTCCTTTAACAATTACTATGTCTTGGATTTTTCTCATTAAACGTACTTTTCTTTGCTTCATCTAGAGGCTGCTTATATTTTTCACTAGACGACTCACATTCCTTTTTACACAGATAAATATTCTCAAAAAAAACTCAAAATTATCTAATTAGATTATTGTATTAATATGAATTTAGAATTTTCTAATTTTATGAACCAAAAAATGATATAACTTACTATTTGCTGCATATCCTATGAAAACACAGTCACCGATTTTATGTCCAATTTTTATCCTTTTGGGTTTAGGAACTTGCACTTTAGTCAAACACCCCCATACTTTAAAATATTTTAAGTTGGATTTTCTTCCTTCTCATTGTTCATATGTAATGGATTGCGTTTTGCTATGGGGAACTCGATTGAGTATTCGGTTAGCTGTAAGAATAGCTTGCCCTCACAAGTTCTGGGGTAAATCAGAAGTTATCGACAAGGCATTGATCATCTCTTTTAACGTTCTATTCTTTCTTTTCATAATTCCATTAGATTGCGTTAATTAAGGGGCAGTTGTTTAGTGAATAATGTCATATTTCGAACATATTTCTTCAAAAAGGAGATTCATATTTTCCACCGCTATCACTTCTTATCATTTTGTTTAATTGCGTTTCAACTTTATTTTTGTATTGCTTGAATATATCAATTGATTCATTTTTACTATTAAATAAGTAAACATGGCAATATCTATTACTATTGTCAATAAAAGTTATGAAATACTTTTTTTCACCGCGAGATGATATTGAATTCATGTCGCAAATATCTGTGTGAATTAAGTCTACATGATTTGAATTCCTTTCAACCGACTTATAAGGATGTTTGACATACTTAGATTCCACACATATTTGATATTTCGAATTATCGCATTCAAATTTAGGCTATACTTCCAAATTAACCATTTTTCTTATAGTTTTAAAGTTAACGTGACCTAAACGTGCATGCCATAAATTACTTGACTCAAGTAAGTAATAAAAAACTTGAACTTTATTGATATCAATAGCTATTACATTCAACTTAAAAAGACCTTAGTTAGAAAACATTTTCCTACATACACAATATTCTTACTTATCACAAGTAGTTCAGAAACAAACACACACTTAAATCCATTCATGACAAGAAGTTCAGCAGAGACAAATTCTTGCGAATTTCAGGAACATGGAGAACATTGTTTAGAGTCACAACTTTTTCCAAAGTGATCTTCAAAGATATCTTTCCAACTCCTTCAATTTTGATTGTTGCGGTGTTTCCCATAAAGATAGTCTCGTCGGGTTCTACGGGAACATAAGAGGCAAATAACTCTTTATTAGCACAAACATGGAGAGTGGCTCCAGACTCAAGTTGCATTCAGATAACCTGGCACATAAGTCCTTCATTTCCTCATTATTTTCAACCATGTTTGCTTGATTCTTCTTCTTGTCCTTCTTTGGTGCACGACAGTCCACAGCCTTAAGTCTAACCTTTCCACAGTTGTGGCAATTACCTTTAAACTTCTTCTTGCTCGGGTAATTCTTTGGTCTTGGTGGCTTCTTTCTTTTTTTGTTGCTTGTAGAAGCTTCCTCAACAATATTTGCTTCCACTATTGTTGATTTTTTATGGGACGTTTTTTTAGCAGCCTTGTTGTCCTATTCAATCTGTAGATGAACAATAAGGTCTTCAAGTGTCATATCATTGCGCTTATGTTTCAAGTAATTTTTAAAGTCATTCCATAACGGATGCAGCTTTTCTATAAATGCCGCAACTTAAAGCGCTTCATTTATGACCATACCTTCAGCAATGAGGTCATGAACAATAATTTGTAGTTCTTGGACTTGAGTTATGACATACCTTTCCATCAACTATTTTAAACTCCAGAAATTTGGCTGCCACAAACTTCTTAAGTCTAGCATCTTCAGTCTTGCACTTCTCTTCAATAGCATTCCACAACTCTCTTGATATTTTCATGACGCTATAAATATTGTACAAGTCTTCTTCCAAGTAACTCAAAATATAATTTTTGCACAAAAAGTCAGAATACTTCCATGCTTCCATGACCACAAATCGCTCATTATCAGGAGTTCCTTCTGCTAAGACCGAAACGTCCTCACTAATAAATTGCTGCAAACTGAGCGTGGTCAGAAAATAGTGTAAACTTTTATGTAAAAGAAAATTACATAATCAGAATTAGTAAGTCGGTGAAGTTTTTATATCTTCAAACCAAATACAACACGTGGAGTAGAAAATCCGACAATTTTAATCTCCAAAAATGGAAGTAGAAAATCACAAGGATTTAATTTTCCAAAACAGAATATAAGATTAACACAGTGTAAAATTTAAATTCCTTAATCATGTTATCAACCTGTATTCCAAAATACTTTCTGCAAAAATAAAACGAAAATAGAAACAAAAAAATTAAAAGTTCTGAGCCTAGCAGAAAACTGTATTTCTTAAGGAATTTAGTCCCCTCACTGTTGCCCAAGGTTATTGGATTAATTTCTCACATGATAGAACGGAAAAATTATTCTATAATATTGGCAATAAAAATTACAGAATTTCATCGAACTCAATAAACTGCAGTAAGCCACACTGATGGTTACGTTTTTCTTTAAAAAAGAATGCAGAAATGCAAAGAAGAGGGGAGAATATAAGAAGATATTCTGTTGTTTAGTGTCTTTGCGGCTGTAACGGCTCTTGTCTCTTGGCTCGATCTTGGTCGGATTTGGTATTTGTCGATTTCCAGATTTAGAGATCGATATTAACTCGAACTCGATATTGGCTTGAGCTCGATATTGACTCTGGGCTCGGTATCGACTCGGGCTCGATATTGGTCGGTCTCTGGATCTTAAGCTCGATGACACCGCTTCACTTCATAGTTTGATTTGGACTCGAGATTGATAATGACTTCGAGCTCGGTATTTGATCGGTCCCGAAAATTTGAGCTCGGGAACCTGGATTCAGATCTTATTTCGATATTATGAAGATGACATTCGGTCTATTATGTTTCAATCTTTGACTAATCATACGACGGTCGAAACCGGATTTGACCGTATGCAGATAGTCCCCTCGTTTCTCGGGAAGAATATGGCGAGAAACGACATAATTTTCCAATGGTATGACCAGATATACACTGACGTTTGCATCAAGCCCGACCATGACGTACGTGATAGATGTCCCATCGGTTCAGTTACCAAGGCATTAAATGCATGTCAGGCGATGGTCGGCCATTGCTGATATTGAACCGTCATTGCCAATCCTATAAATAGCTCCTCTTTTTACCATTTTTTTACTTTTACATCTCCAATTTCCAAATCTTCCAAGTTCTTTTTCGCATCTTCTGAGTTCTTCATCTGTAAATCTGTGATTTTCACTGCAAAATCTCTCTTCAAAATATCAAATCTTTGTCATCTCTTTCTATTTTCAATCTTCACATCTAAATGGCAAAAACGTCAAAAACCGTTCCCCAAAAAGAAAGTGCTTCTTCTTCGCGGCCTGCTGGCGACAAACCAATGGT
>AWOL01S0011428.1:0-18103 GCA_000715115.1 Nicotiana otophora | reverse complement strand
GTGTTCTCACTTCCGATTTTAAGATTGATAAAGCCTTGTCGGTTCCCGGTCGATGTGAGCCAGTATCGAGGTATACATGCTCGATAACTAAGGGACACCTTGAGCAGGTAAGGAAAGATTGTAACTGGGGGGAAAAAAGAAGTGGTGATCTCGGCCCCCGAAGAAGATATTACCACCTATGTGAAAGGATTTTTAAGTGCTTATACTTACCCTTTCACGTTGGCCCCCTCGGCCCCGTTATCATTGACTTTTGCCGCCAGTACCAAATAATCCTAGGCCAAATCCACCCTTCCTTTTGGTGAATCGTTATTCTGCTCCATTTTTTGTGAGCAAAGTCGAGGGGATGCCTTTCACCCTCGACCACCTCATCAGGTTATACAGCCCTCGCCTCTATCGAGGTGGGTTAATAAAACTACAATGTCGAGCTAACAAAGTACTGTTCTCGAGCATAGACGAGGATAAGGACCGAGGTTGGATGAGCCGGTTTGTTCGAATGAAGACTTCCTACCTTATCCCGACCGAGAAGATATCGTTTCCCGAGAGATGGAATATGAAGCATAAGTATAATTCTACTATTATCTCATATTGTTTTGCTCCTTCGTTTCTTTCTCACCGATATCCTTTTCCGTGATGTAGCGGTTGCTTGGATACCCGATGCAATTCCTAACCTTAAGAGCTGTGTACGGGACCTGGCCTCGACCTCTACATATGCCGAGCGCTCGTGGCGCAATTTATCAAAGGGCCGATGGGAGGCCAAAACTCATGGTAATCTTCTTTCCCACATCTTTGTTGGCTTTGTAAAGCGTTTCTTACTTAGTTTCTTTTTATATAGGCATTGGCAAAGAAGCTGTTATGAGGCCTTTATCTGGTGAGGAGGACACCTCAATCTCGGTACCGAAACTGGTGAAGGACAAAAAGAGGAAAAAGATCTCGACCTTCGAGGATCCGGAACCTAAGAAGAGGGCGATTCGTAAGCCGAGGAAGAATATTATCCTCCTGACCGAGGAGTCTATTCGGCGTCTTCGGGATGAAGATGAAGAAGAAGAAGAAGAAAACGATGGGTCCATACTAGTGGCCTGAGTAAAGAAAACCATCGATGCCCCAAAGGCAGCTGGGTTGATGGCGGTTGATGGGGCACCATCTCGAACTGAGAGGATATCGGAAAAGGACTCAGGTAAAGTCCACGAGTCGTTGGAGATCGAGGATGCCTCCCACCGAAGTCAACAAACGGTGGGTATATCTGAAGGGGCCGGTCCTGCAGCTTTTCGAACTGAGAAGAACGCCCCAAGCGACTCGCTTGGGGCAATAGTAATCGGAGACTCGCCTACTCTCCCTGCTTTTTCCGAAGGGGTGGTTCGGGAAGCCTGAGCTTTGGGGACCCTTGAGGTAGACGAGGCCCATGAGGGAGAGGACCCTTTTCGTGATTTGTTTGCCGGTATCGAGGATGCTGCTGGCCCGAGTGACGCATCAGGTCTTTTCTTCGAGGTTCAGCGAGTCCTGAATCGGGTAAGTCTCGATTCCCTTTGTTGATGTCATATTTTTCCATTTTCTGCCTAACTTTTTCTCTTTTTCGTATAGGCTTTAGATCTTCATCAAGAGGAGTTTTTCAAGTCTCGGGCAGAGCTGAGCCGACGTGAGGCCGACTTCCAAGGGCTATCGGAGGAGAGAAATGCCCTCAAACTTCTTAGTAGCCAGAGAGAGGAAGAGATCAAAGATTTTTGAGCCGAGTTGGCCAAGGCTCACCAAGATCGAACAGACCTGATCGAGCAGGTAATGAAAATTTTAAAAGCTCATGGGCTCGACTCGGGAACAGTGGCTAATATTTCAATCTCACAGCTGCACTAGAAGATCAAGAGGATCGAGCAGTTTTGTGAGGAGGTCGACACAATAAAGGCAGAGTCCTTGGGATGGAAAGAAGTTATGGACCGTCTTGCTGCAGAGAAAGAGACTGCTCGAGCCCAATTATCATTGGCCTAAAGTCAACTTCAAGGCATGAAGGAGAAGAGCTCGGCTCAAGCAAGAAAATTAGAGGAGCTCGAAGCTCATTTGGCTTCTGAATTTTCCAAGGCCGAGAAATAAAAAGCCGAGGCGGATGCAATCGTGGCCGTCTATCGGGCCGATGCTGAAGCCACCCAAGTACAAGAGAGTGAGGCAGCCGAGACTGCTCAAACTCGAGCATATTGGGTTGCTGAACTCGCCAAATGCCAATATCAGAGGAAAACCCTCGAGGAGATCCATGCTCGAGGTTTTGATCTTACCGAAGAGATAATAAAGGATAAAGAACTTGAAACAGATGCTGGAGCCCTGGCTTCCAATGATGATGATGACGATGATGAGAGCATGAGTGGGTCTGAGAGTGGGGAGGAGCCCGATGGAGAAGAGACTGCCCCCAGAGACAACCACGAAACTTAGGGTTTTTTCCATTTTTATTTTTTGTGTAAGGTCCTGATCGGACGTTGTAAATATTCTTATATATATACAAAGATCTTTTCCTTTCCCAACTTGTCTTTGTTTTATTCTCTGCCTTGTGAAGATTTTGTTTCATTCATGCCTTATGAAAGTTTTCATAAGTTCGAGGCTTTAGGTAATTTGATCAAAGTCGGACCTTGTGATGTTTATAACCGAGTGAGTGTTTGCTCGAACTCGAAGTAAGAGTAGCCCTTAGGCTTAATAGTTTGTTTGTTCGAACTCGAAGTAAAAGTAGCCCTTAGGCTTAGTAGTCGAGTGAGCGTTTGCTCCCACTCAAAGTAATGTAGCCCGTGGGCTTTATAGTCGAGTGAGTGTTTGCTCGAACTCGAAGTAAGAGTAGCCCTTAGGCTTAATAGTTTGTTTGTTCGAACTCGAAGTAAAAGTAGCCCTTAGGCTTAGTAGTCGAGTGAGCGTTTGCTCCCACTCAAAGTAATGTAGCCCGTGGGCTTTATAGTCGAGTGAGTGTTTGCTCGAACTCGAAATAATGTAGCCATTGGGCTTGATGGTCGAGTGAGTGTTTGCTCGAACTCGAAGTAAGAGTAGCCCTTAGGCTTAATAGTCGAGTGAGTGTTTGCTCGAAGTCAAAGTAATGTAGCCCGTAGGCTTTATGGTCGAGTGAGTGCTTGCTCGAACTCGAAGTAAGAGTAGCCTTAGGCTTAATAGTCGAGTGAGTGATTTCTCAAACTCGAAGTAATGTAGCCCGTAAGACTTGATGGTCGAGTGAGTGTTTGCTCGAACTCGAAGTAAGAGTAGCCTTAGGCTTAATAGTCGAGTGAGTGATTTCTCAAACTCGAAGTAATGTAGCCCGTAAGACTTGATGGTCGAGTGAGTGTTTGCTCGAACTCGAAGTAAGAGTAGCCTTAGGCTTAATAGTCGAGTGAGTGATTTCTCAAACTCGAAGTAATGTAGCCCGTAAGACTTGATGGTCGAGTGAGTGTTTGCTCGAACTCGAAGTAAGAGTAGCCCTTAGGCTTAATAATCGAGTGACTGTTTGCTCGAACTCGAATTAATGTATCCCGTAGGCTTTTTGGTCAAGTGAGTGCTTGCTTGAACTCGAAGTAAGAGTAGCCCTTAGGCTTAATAGTCGAGTGAGCGATTGCTCGAATTTGAGGTAAAAGTAGCCCTTAGGCTTAATAGTCGAGTGAGTGATTTCTCAAACTCGAAGTAAGAGTAGCCCTTAGGCTTAATAGTCGAGTGAGCGATTGCTCGAATTTGAGGTAAAAGTAGCCCTTAGGCTTAATAGTCGAGTGAGTGATTTCTCAAACTCGAAGTAAGAGTAGCCCTTAGGCTTAATAGTCGAGTGAGCGATTGCTCGAATTTGAGGTAAAAGTAGCCCTTAGGCTTAATAGTCGAGTGAGTGATTTCTCAAACTCGAAGTAAGAGTAGCCCTTAGGCTTAATAGTCGAGTGAGCGATTGCTCGAATTTGAGGTAAAAGTAGCCCTTAGGCTTAATAGTCGAGTGAGTGATTTCTCAAACTCGAAGTAAGAGTAGCCCTTAGGCTTAATAGTCGAGTGAGCGATTGCTCGAATTTGAGGTAAAAGTAGCCCTTAGGCTTAATAGTCGAGTGAGTGATTTCTCAAACTCGAAGTAAGAGTAGCCCTTAGGCTTAATAGTCGAGTGAGCGATTGCTCGAATTTGAGGTAAAAGTAGCCCTTAGGCTTAATAGTCGAGTGAGTGATTTCTCAAACTCGAAGTAAGAGTAGCCCTTAGGCTTAATAGTCGAGTGAGCGATTGCTCGAATTTGAGGTAAAAGTAGCCCTTAGGCTTAATAGTCGAGTGAGTGATTTCTCAAACTCGAAGTAAGAGTAGCCCTTAGGCTTAATAGTCGAGTGAGCGATTGCTCGAATTTGAGGTAAAAGTAGCCCTTAGGCTTAATAGTCGAGTGAGTGATTTCTCAAACTCGAAGTAAGAGTAGCCCTTAGGCTTAATAGCCGAGTGAGTGTTTGCTCGAACTCAAAGTAATGTATCCCGTAGGCTTTATGGTCGAGTGAGTGCTTGCTCGAACTCGAAGTAAGAGTAGCCCTTAGGCTTAATAGTCGAGTAAGTGATTGCTCGAACTCAAGGTAAAAGTAGCCCTTAGGCTTAATAGTCGAGTGAGTGATTGCTCGAACTCGAAGTAACATAATGTAGGACTTGATGGTTGAGTGAGTATTTGCTCGAACGCGAAGTAAGAGTAGCCCTTAGGCTTAATAGTCGAGTGAGTGTTTGCTCGAACTCGAAGTAATGTAGCCCGTAGGCTTTATGGTCGAGTGAGTGCCTGCTCGAACTCGAAGTAAGAGTAGCCCTTAGGCTTAATAGTCAAGTGAGTGATTGCTCGAACTCGAAGTAAGAGTAGCCCTTAGGCTTAATAGTCAAGTGAGTGATTGCTCGAACTCCAAGTAATGTAGCTCGTAGGCTTTATGGTTGAGTGAGTGCTTGCTCGGACTCAAAGTAAGAGTAGCCCTTAGGCTTAATAGTCGAGTGAATGATTGGTCGAACTGGAAGTAACGTAGCCAGTAGGCTTTTATGGTCGAGTGAGTATTTGCTCGAACTCTAAGTAATAAGTAGCCCTTAGGCTTATGTGGGGTTTGATCTCATTGATTTTTCGCTTGGCAATCCCCGATTTATGGGGTAATGATCGTCCCTTAAGCCTGTCTGCATAATAGATCACGAAATAGAGGATGGATTCTGAGATATGAGATATTGGTAAAGAAGAAATTTCTCTTTATGTCATTATACATGTGTTCATGTTTTGTACCAGGGATCGAGAAAACTACACAAGCATGGTTCGTTTTGACCGTTTGGCTCTTACAAATTTTCCTATCGAAACCTTGTTGTCATGAAGTAACTTCCTTGCATCGAACTTGATAATCGAACTTGATATATTCGAGGGTAATGCCCCCCAGTATTCGAGGTTGATTGTAAAGAGACCTCGGATACTGTTTAATTATTCTAAGTTAGAACGATCAATGGTTGCCTCGTCTTTGATGAAGGCATGTTTGACCTCGAACTCGGGTCTTCTTTTTTGTTTTACCGGTTGGAATTTTGGGTCCAAGCTTAGTTTATGAGTGGTGATTCCCGGTGGGATCCCTATCATGTCAAGATGGGACCAAGCGAAGCAGTCTATGTTAGCTATAAGAAATTGAATAAGCTTTCTCCTGAGCTCGGGATCTAACCCTGTGCCCAAGTATACCTTTCATTCGGGTAGATATTCGATTAGTATGACTTGCTATAGTTCTTCGACCGTTGATTGGGTAGCGTCGGAATTATTGGGGATCACGAAGGATCGAGGGACCCCATGTTCATCATCTTCGTCAGTCTTCTGATTCTCTAATTGGGTCGAAGCTGACGTTTGTGATTGCTATTTGGTATTCCGTTCCTCCTTCAAATCCGATCCTTTTGCTGATGATAATGATGATATCGGAATCACTTCATAGATGGAAAACATTTCTTTTGCGGCCGGTTTCTCCCCATAGACCATTTTGATTCCCTCCTATGTAGGGAACTTCAAAACCTGGTGGAGGGTCGAGGGTACATCCCTTATATTGTAGATCCAAGGTCTTTCGAATAGGGCGTTGTATCTCATATCGCCTTCGATCACGTGGAACTTCGTTTCTTGGATGGTCTCGGCCACGTTAACTGGCAGGATTATTTCGCCCTTAGTAGTTTCACATGCCATATTGAATCTGTTTAGTACCAAGGTTGCGGGCACGACCTGGTCCTGTAGACCGAGTTGCTCTACGACCCTCAATCGAATGATGTTGGCCGAACTACCTGGATCAATTATTACACACTTTAAACTTGAATTTTATTCATAAGTACAGATATTACCAGTGCATCGTTATGTGGTTACATGATTCCTTCCGCGTCTTCGTTATTAAAGGACAAGGTTCCTTCAGGGGTGTAATCCTGAGTCCGGGATCGCTTTTCTCTTACAATCGACATCATAGTGCGTTTAAGCACCGGCCCGTGGGGGGTATCGATCCCACCAATGATCATGTGGATGATGTGTTGTGGATCGTCTTGTTCATTTTGTCTACTGAAATTCCTGTTTTTGAAATGGTTTTTGGCCCTGTCACTTAAAAATTCTCGAAGGTGCCCTTTATTGAATAACCGGGCTACCTCCTCTCTCAGTTGCCTGCAATCTTCCGTTCAGTGGCCATGAGTGCCATGATACTTGCACATTTGATTGGGATTCCTCTTGGCATGATCGGCCTGCAAGGGTCGAGGCCATTTAGGATCTTTGATGCATCTGATAGCCGACACGATGGCGGATGTATCGATGCTGAAGTTATACTCTAATAACCGCGGTGCTTCCTTAGGTCCGGTATGCCTGTCAAACCCATTCATGTTCATCATCCCCCGAAACCCTTGGCCTCGATCACTTCTCCTTTCTCCTTGTACGGTGTTGCGTGAAGGTTCTCTAACCCTACAATCTCCGTTATACGGCCGATATCGATCCTTGTTTGACCTTGGTTCTCGGTCGATATCCCTTTTAATAACGGACCTAGACCTCAACTGGTCGTCTTCAACTCTGATCTTCAATTGATATCGATTATGTACATTGGCCCAAGTAATAGCCGGGTACTCGATCAAATTCTGCTTCAACTGTCGTGAAGCCATCAAGCTCCGCTCTTTCAGTCTATGAGTGAAAGCTTGTACAATCCAATTGTCAGTGACCAGTGGTAGATCCATTCGTTCCATTTGGAAATAAGATACGAACTCTCTCAGCATCTCGTTGTCCTTCTATCTTACCTTGAAAAGGTCTGACTTCCTTGTCTCGACCTTTATGGCTCCGGCGTGTGCTTTTACGAAAGAATCTATAAGCATAGAAAAAGAATCGATAGAGTTAGACAGTAAATTATGATACCATATCATTGCTCCCTTTGACAGGGTTTCACCAAATGTTTTCAATAATACAGATTTGATCTCATCGTCCTCTTGATCGTTCCCTTTATTGGCACATGTGTAAGAGGTGACATGTTCATTGGGGTCAGTAGTTACATTATACTTAGGAATTTCGAGCATGTGAAACTTCTTTGGGTTTAGTTTAGGAGTCGCGCTTGGGGTAAAAGGCTATTGTATGAATTTTTTGGAATCTAAGCCCTTCAATATCGGTGGTGCCCCCGGGATCTGATCAACCCTGGAGTTATACGTTTCCACTTTTTTGTCGTTTGCTTCGATCCTCTTTTTTCCTGACTCTATTCGTTTTGTCAGTTCTTCGAACATTTTAACAATTTTGGGATTAGTCCCTGATTCTTGCTCATTTGATCTTACTATAGCTGGCCCCGTTTTGTGGGTGACTTTTTGGGGTGGACTGGGCTCGAGTCTGGTCGGTGCCTGTGTTTAACTCTGCAACTGAGCTATTGCTACTTGTTGAGCTTGCAACATTTTGAAAATCATACGCAAGCTGATTCTGTTCTCCTCAGCAGTTTGGGTATTTCGAGCTGTAGAACGAGTTCTACTTTGAATGCTTTTTTCAGGGTCGGAACGTTGGTTCGCCTCGATGGCCACATTTGAATTAATGTCTATTAGCTCTTCGACCCGAGCTCCAACGGGATCGACAAGTGGCCTTCCACCCCCGGGGGTTAAGTTGTTGTTCTCATCTTGAAGGCCAGCTTCGTTGTCGACACGTAGGGCTATTAATTGGGAATTCATCGTTTTCAACCTGAAATCAAAGATACTTCCAAGAGCAAGCACAAAATGGTATGTTTTGTAGAGATTCGTACCAAATAATCACTGTTATCCTTAGCCCCACGGTGGGTGCCAAACTGTTTATCCAAAAAATGGATAGAGTTGACTTTATACGTAGTTCTAAGGATACGTGGTATAACTTGGCACAAATCGAAAAGTAAGTAGAAATATATTGAGCATTGACTGTATAAAGAGTGAAATACAAACCAACTGAGTGGAAAACAGTTTATGAACAAGCAAGACGAATAAATATACAAAGCCCAAAAAAGGATAATCTCTATATGAATATCAATATGTTTTTCTTTGTGAATAATATGAGAGTGTATGAATGCCTTAATGTTGGATGTCTCTGCAAAAATAGTAGCTATCCCTCTTATAGTGGAGGGATCCTACTTTAGATGTAATTAAAAATACATAATGGAGATCCCATGATAGATCATCTTTTTCCTAAATCCCGCAGAGATTCTCTCCCTTAGTGCGGCTGTAACGGCTCTTGTCTCTTGGCTCGATCTTGGTCGGATTTGGTATTTGTCGATTTCCAAATTTAGAGCTCGATATTAACTCGAGCTAGATATTAGCTTGAGCTCAATATTGACTCGGGGCTCGTTATCGACTCGGGCTCGATATTGTTCTGTCTCTGGCTCTTAAGCTCAATGACACCGCTTCACATCATAGTTCGATTTGGACTCGAACTCGATAATGACTTCAAACTCGGTATTTGATCGGTCCCAGAAATTTGTGCTCGGGAACCTGGATTCAAATCTTATTTCGATATTATGAAGATGACCTTCGGTCCATTATGTTCCAATCTTTAACTAATCATACGACGGTCGAAACCGGTTTTGACCGTATACAAAATTCTGCAAAAAAATATATAAGAAAAATAAAATAATTAACAGATAAACGGGAAATAAATTTAGTCGAGAAAATTTATCAAATCTGAAGTCGAGCATGCAACGACGGCGGGGCGAGGTACCACTTCTTCTCAACTTTTTTAAGAGCTAGAAGATGTGCGTTCCATATAAGCGCAATGTTTTTTTTTTTTACATTTTCCTATGAGGAACAAAGTGTCTAAGTAAAAGCAACACTTCAAACATTTTGTTTCCTTCCAAATTTTTTCTCTCCATTTCTCATTCACACCTCTTATTTATCATATAAAAAAAACCTAACACTGATTATTCACTTCTTTGGATATGGCCAAAAATAACAGATCTCGAATAATGACTACAATCTCTGAGGGCAACATATTTTGTTCTTTAACCAAAGTCTCTGCCAAAGTCGCGAAACTGCGAAAGGGATGCGCCAAGTTATTCCTCCAGCAAGGAAGACGCATCTTCCGCCAAAGTTGTACGGAGGCACAATTTCTGCTAAGGGGTTAAGAAAAATTTAAAAATTAAAAGAGATTGTAGCTAGTAGAATTGGACCAATGACCTCACAAAGATTTTAAACCTCCTTGATTATTAAGCTATATTTTTGGGCTGTGTCGAAGGGATTCAAAACATAATATATAAAGGTAAAACATAAATTTTGCATTTTATATACAGTGTAATTTTTTGACGGAAGAAATTAATTATCGGTGCTGCCGCTGTGCAAAGTATAAAGAAATAAAAAAGGGAAAAAATGTGAATCAAAGCATGTTAGGTGTGTGAAAAATTAAGTACTGGTTTGTCCACATGAAGGCTCCGAGGACTTCCAAGATTCTTACTCTGTTCACATGTTCTCAAGGAAAACTACAAAGAGGTACTATGAGTAGCCTAGCAACGGCACCGAACGTGTCGAGGAACTCCAAACAAGATGGCTCAATCTGAATTTAGAAAACCTCTGCTGTGAAAGAAAACACAAGACATGTCTGAATTTATAGTGAAAAGGGCAAAAAATGCACCTCTCCTGTTGAAAATGGCTCACAAATGTCATTCCTTGATCTTTTGGTCTAAATATACCCTTAACGTTTTCTTTGAGTTCAAATATACCCATAAAACTAACGAAATTCTGTTATAACTAACGGCTCGAATATAACCCACCCATTTATTAAGAAATTTAACCCACGATCTTCTTCGTAAATTTCGTTCTTCCTATCTCTCTTCCAATTTTATTTTGTCATAATCTCCTATAATTTTTTGAATAAATTTTTTATCTTTTGTACTAAAAATTTATTTCTTTTGTCCGAGAATAATATTTTACCTTTGCCAAGCAGAAGAAAAATTTCAGTATTTTGGGCTAGCGTGCTCAAAGTCCTTTATTTTGACTATTGTTTTATAGGTACTTTGGAGTTGACTTACAGAAACCTTTAGATGATAAAGAATATAATTTGCCAACTCCATCAATTTGTAAAGTTTTTCTTTCTTTCTGTTTTTTAAAGCCAACACCTTAATTAATGAATCTGCTAACTACACAATGTAGAATTTACCAAAATTCGATAGAATGGTTACCATTTACTGGGCTGGGGAAAACAATGCATGTACTAAAAACTTAGAATTCATGGATTTTTATGAAGATAATGTTTGTTCTTTTGTTCGAGAGGAAGCAAAGTTCTAGGACATTCTTGCACAAAAAATAAATTTTTACGCAAAAATAATAAGGAATTATAATAAAGAAAACTGGAAGAAAAAAAAAAGAAGAAGAAGCAGGAGGAGGAGGAAACTTACTTGACTGAAGAAGACAAAATGGAGTTGCAAAACAGGAAGAAGGAAAGGGATTATGAATTTAAGTTTAATTTAACGGGTAATGTCACCTGGATCGAATTTATAAATAATGGGTGGACTATATCCGTTAGTTTCCGGGGTATATTTGAGTTCCAATAAAACGTTAATGGTATCTTCGGACCAAAAAGTAAACGGGGTATTTGTGAGTCATTTTAAATAAATTAAGGGCATTTTTGGTGCTTTTCCTCTCACAGAATTGGAATCTTTTGTCCAAAGGGAATAAATTAATCGGCAAAGGGCAAATATACCTATGTACTTTCGAAAATAGTCTACAAATACCCCTCATTATACTATTGGGCTATATATACTCTTCCCGTCATACTCAAGAATAAATATACCCTTATTTTGGATGGAGTGCCACGTGTCAGTACCAGATGAAAACGACCCATTTCTTTTTTTACCCGATCTGTTTTAAAAAAGCCAACACCCGACCCGTTTTGAAATTTAAGCATATATTTTGTAAACTGATTTTGTTTTTGTAAAAATTGAAAATAAAAGAATTTGCAAAATATATATTTTTAAGTCTTTTCAGTTTTTTTAAAATATATTATTTGTAAAAACTGAAAAAAAAAATTATTTTTTTTAAATGCTTTAAAAACTGAAAATATATATTCTATAAAAACTGGAAAAAAAGGAATTTGCAAAATATATATTTTTAAGTCTTTTCAGATTTTTTAAAGTATTGTTTTTAAAAAAAAAAAAAAAAAAAAAAAAAAACTGAAAACAAGACTCTCCTAAAGCAGTGGACTACATATGCATTAGTTTTAAAAAATGAAAATATTTTGCAAAATCTTTTTTATTTTTTCAGTTTTTACAAAAAACATACTTTAAAAAACTGAAAAAATTGAAAAATATATATTTTGCAAATTACTTTTTTTTCCAGTTTTTATAGAATATATATTTTTTAATTTTTAAAGCGTTTTTAAAAAAATATATTTTTTTTCAGTTATTACAAAATAAATACTTTAAAAAAACTAAAAAGACTTAAAAATATATATTTTGCAAATTCCTTTTTTTTTTTTCAGTTCTTACAAAAATATTTTCCAGTTTTTACAAAATATATGCTTTAAAAAAATTGAATTTTAAAACGGGTTGGGTGGTAGGTTTTTTAAAACGGATCGGGTAAAAAAAAGAAATGGGCCGTTTTCATCTGGTGCTGACATGTGACACTCCATCCAAAATAAGGGTATATTTGTTCCAAAATATGGCGGGAAGGGTATATATAGCCCAATATTATAACTAGAGGTATTTTTAGACCATTTTCGAAAGTACAAGAGTATATTTGATCCTTTGCCGTAAATTAATTTCCAAAAAAAAGAAAGAAGGAAAGAACAATGTCACGCTTTCTTTGTACAAGAAGGCAAAGGAATGTTTCGATCAAAGCATAGCTAGCTTTCTCATCAAGGGCAGTTACTTATTGACCAGGATATTTTAAAAGGAAAAGAATATGAAGTTCACTCGAGGTTATTTATTAAACCCTTTTAATCTAAGACACTACCATATTGAGATTTTAATTCTCAAGGTTGCGTGGTACAGTGAATATGTTGCCTAGGTCCTTCCCGTTGGAACTTCTAAGTTCAGTTGGCAGAAGGAATTGTTAATGGTCCCTTGTATTCTAAGAGTGACAGTAAAAATTCCGGGCATACAATGATACAAATTTAGTATCCCTCAAGGGAGGTATTTGACATTATACTATAAAGCTAAACCCAGTATAATCTCACTAGTAGAGTTTTGGGAATGATGGTGTGTATGCAGACCTTACCCCTACCCTTGAAGGTAGAGAGGCTGTTTCCGATAGAACCCTATTCAAGAACGGATAAAAAGAAAGCACTAAGAACAACAAGATAATAAGAAAACGACGCGAAAGGAACATCATGTAGTAACAGAGATCTAACAATAATATAATATAAAACTCACACAAATACTACTGGTGTGGGAAAGAGACATTCGCAGCTACCTACTAGCCTTCTAACATGGTTCTCGATCTCAAGACATTCTTATCAAGGGTCATGACCTTGGTAAGCTGAAGCAACGCCATATCCTGCATAATCACCTCTCCCCAATACTTCTTTGGCCTATCTCTACCTTTCTTCAGACCCACCAAGGCTGACATCACATACCTCCTTACTGGGACATCGGTTCTTCTCCTCTTCACATGACCAAACCATCTAAGCCTCACTTCTTGCATCTTGTCCTCCATCAGGTCCACTCGCACCATGATCCGAATATGCAACGATCTGACCGGCCATTTTGTATATTTGAGCCTCGTTCCCCTTTTGAAGCTTCCTGTATATGTATTTGTGGTTATGTCACTTGCGGGGATGATTGGTTGGGTTTCGGGGAGGTTTTGGGTCGATTTGTAACACTTGGTTCCTAGTTTGTAAGCTTAGGTCGGAAGAGTTGACCAAGGTTTGACTTTTGTGAAAATGACTCTGAAACGATATTTTGATGATCCCAATAATTTATTATGGTAATTTTGGATTTAGACGTATGCCTGAAATTTAATTCAGAGGTTCTTATGATGATTTGGCTCTTTTCGTCAAAAGTTGACAATTTGAAGGTTTAGAAATTTTCTAAGTTTGACCATGGGTTGACTTCATGGCTATCGAGTTTGAATTTTGATTTTGGGACTTGGAATAGGACCATTTTGTCATTTGAAACTCGTGTGCAAAGCTTGGTATCATTGCGAGTTGGTTTGGTAAGAATCAGACGTTTGGTTGTGATTTTTTAAGTTCTTGAGTTTCATTATGATTTCTATGCGTTTTGATATTCGATTCGTGATTCCGGATGTTATTTTGGTGTTTTGAGTTTGCGAGGGTGTTCGTATGATATTTTGAGATTTGTGTGGATGTTTGGTGTGTAACCCGGGGGTTCGGGTGAGTTTCGGACGTGTTTCGAACCATTTGAGTTGAATTTCAGATTGCTTGGTTCTTGGGTGATGTTGCAGGTCTCGCAAATGCGAGCACCAGTTCGCATTTGCGGTGACCGCATTTCTGAGGGATTTAGTCGCATTTGCCATGGGGAGCTGGATATAGGCAAACCGCATTTCCGATCTTTTCCTCGCATTTGTGATGCCTGCAGGGTTCGCATTTGCGGAATCTTAGTCATATTTGAGACATTCACAGGACTGGGTAGGCTTCGTATTTGCGACGCATGTGTCGCATTTGCAAACCTCAGATCGCAAGTGCGACATTTGTAGCTGGATTAATAAATGGAATTTCCGAACTTATTCTTATTTTATCACATTTTGAGCCTTAGACTCGGTGGTAAGCAATTTTGGAGGGAATTTTCAGACATAGCTATTAGGTAAGCGATTTTTACTCATGGGAATATTTCTTTGTGACGCGCACACGACGACATAACGGTGGCGTTGTTGATAATGTTACGTGATATTTTGGGGTGTTCCTTTGGTGTTGCATATGTGTTGGAACGGGGTTGATGTTTGGATCATATTTTTGTTTTCCTTAAATGATTCACCTTGTGTTTTTATGAGTTGTCGGTTTTTTCGTGCTATCACATGCCCCATTCTTATTTGATATTTTGTTGGCAAGAAGGGTTATTCCATATTAGTTGTTGATACACGTTCTTCGAGATTGTTAATATTTGTTCCGTTGTGCACATTGTTGTTAGTTTTTCTTGATTATCTTGTACATGTTATTTTGACTAGTGAGTATCATGTCTTGAACCTCGTCACTACCCCACTGAGGTTAGTCTTGATACTTACTGCGTGCCGGCTGTGGTATACTCATACTACGCTTCTGCACATTCTTTGTGCAAATCCAGGTACTTCAACTCGAGTTGGTCATTAGGAGGTGCTATAGATTGCCAGAGACTTCAAGGTATCCCTATTGTTCCGCTCGCAGGCCTCGGAGTCATCCTCTTTATTTTATTATTACTGTTTATGTATTCCAAACAGTGATATACACTTTGAGACTTGTTATGTATTCCTTGTAAAGCTTATGACTCACTATTACCGGGTTTTGGGAAGATTCTTATTGTACTCATGTTGGCAGTATTATCATGATTTTGCAGTATTTTGTTAAATTCTTAAGTTGTTATGTTTAGATTAGAATTGTATGTGATAAACTTACTTAATCTTAGAGATTAGGTACCATCACGACTCCTATGACAGGATTTTGGGTCGTGATTGAATATTTTTATTCATAATCTTATCAATCCTGGTATGTCTGCACATCCATCTCAACATCCTCACTTCTTCTATTTTCGTCTTCTGGATATCTGAGTTCTTAACTGACCAACACTTTGCTCCATACAAAAAATCGGTGTATCAAATATTATGTAAAACTTACCTTTAAGTTTAGGTGGCATATTCTTATCATATAAAACCGGAAGCGAGCCTCTATTTCACCCACCCGATCCAATACGATGAGTAACATCCTCGTCAATCTCCCAATTTTCTTGGATAGTAAACCCAAGGTACTTGAAACTATCTCTCTTAGTATATCAAGCTTCACGCCCACATCCGCTTCACTGGTCCCCTAATTAAACTTGTACTCCAAGTATTCTGTCTTGGTCCTACTCAACTTCAAACCTTTAGACTCTAGGGTCTATCTCCAAACTTCCAGTCTCGCGTTAACACCACCTCGCATCTTTGTTTACCCGTAAAATATTATAGCTGAATTTGTACGTGGTTTATAGACATGTGAATTAATTTGATCCAAAAATAGTAGATGAATTAGAAAAAAATATAAGACTTAACCTTAAAATTGAAATAGACGGCAGATATCTTTGTTCGGGGTGCAGAGCTACTGGGAGCGATAAGAACAATAGAAATAAGCAAGAAAATAAAATGTTATTGAGTTTTTGATAAAATATAGTGTATGCTTGTCAGAAAATTCGTGTCATTTACAATGATATTAGAGCTCATTATTTATAGCTGCACCTAGGGAACAAGATCCTAGGATTAAGCTCATCTTTAATGACAATATGAGGGCCATTAAAGGATGTGTAATGTTGGACAGTGAATTTCATATTCTCTGTAACAGATCATGCACTTAATGTTGTAGAATATTCTTCATTGAATGCTACCGGATGGCATCATTAATTTTGTCATTATGAGTATCATGCTCTCCATTCACAAGCGAGATCATTGCCTCCGAGTTTAGCTATCTTCTGCCTTCGATTCCATGTGTCTCTTTCTCATGCGATCATTAAATATGAACATATTTTACATAGCCCCCCTGCTTTCCGGTGGCATAACTTTGTGTCACCAGGAAGTTGGTAGAAATATCTTTTATGGCGGGAAATTCCCTGATGCTCCCTGAAAAGTTTTTGTCGGTTGATTAGACGCACATCTCTCCGCATTTAATACCCCGAACACGCGTCATCCCACGATTTAGCATCACTTTTGCCGGTTATTGAGGTAATTATGGCCACGATTTAGCTGCCTATATTTACTTATACACATCAAACCTCTTTATTTACACTTCATAATTCTATACACTTTCTCAAACTCTCTTTACTCAAATCGTGCTTTGTCTTTAACCTTCTTTTAACGTTCATCTTGAGAGAAAACCTTCCCTCATTTCTGATAAAAAATGGCATCTTCTTCCAGAAACCCTAGTTCTTCAAATAACAAAGGTAAAGCTGATGATGCTGCTCCTCCTACGGTGAGCTCCATCAACCCAAAGAGTCTTGTCACCACCAAAGATTTGAAGAGAAGTATCCTTCCGCCCACCCTCGCACGTGGGCTGTTAGCGTATATCCTTCTTCCATCTGTCCTCCAAGTATTCCTGCTATGAAAGAAGAATTCCACAGTCAAGATTTAGACATTATCGCTCCCGACCTGGCGGAGCGAATAACCTTACCCAGGAAGGATTTTACGTATTTTTACACGTATCCCTTCACCTTGGGATCATTTTCTTTGAGTGGAGAACTTGACTCCATCATCGTGGAGTTCTGCATGTGCTACGAGGTGTGGTTGGCACAGGTAAGTCCTTCTGTGTGGAGGACAGTCGCTTGTCTTCGACGCATGTGCCAGGATACGGGAGAAAAGCTAACCCAAGCTCGATTGATGAACCTCTATTCCCCCAAGATCTTCCGCGGGGGAATGATAAATTGCAGCAAGCACGGCCACCATGCTCTGCTATCCAGCATAGATAATGATAATGATCGTGGGTGGATGGAATGGCTCATTTCAGTCGCCACTAGTGACATCATTCCGGCTACGGCTTCATCCTTTAAGGAAGTATGGAACCATACTCGTAAGTTCATCATTTGTTTTTTCTTCTGTTAAAGATCATTCCATATTGTTATTGATCCTTCTTATTTCGCTTATTTTAGCGACTTGGTGGGTTCCACCTAGGGTTGAAGGCTTGGACCAGTGGGTCCAAAATATTTTGGACGTTACTACGCCCGAGACCCGCACGTGGAAAGAACTGACCCTTAAATATGAGTGGAAGGCCAAAAATCATGGTAAGTCAAACTCACCTTGTTCTTACCTTTTCGTATAAGGAAGTTGTTTAATCTTTCTCTCCTGTTGGATTCAGGTCTACCCCAGGGCTCCCTTATCATCCCCGAGGAGGACGTTTTGGCTAATCATGTTGATGCAGCGAGGCTAGTGCAGAAAGCCTTTACGCAAACAGGTGTGTCCGGGCCTGCTTCTGGTACAAGTGCTTCTTCTCAGAGTCCCTGGCCGGAGAACAAGCAACAAAAAAGGAGACGCTCATCTGCAGCCGGGGAAACAAATAAAAAGGCAAAGAGCGTAGCACCTGAGTCATCTTCGGATGTTGAGGCGATGAACGGCGCACCCGAGTCGGTCCCAGAAACCATGGTGATTGATGATGATGGAGAAGCCAATGATGATAGGATTCTCTACATAGAAGACGACAACCTTCATCAACTCAACGGAATGCTCAATCTATTGAGTTGGATACACCAACCGGGGATGATGTCTCGACACTCTGGGGGGAGTTTGATATGGTAGAAGATGCCAACTCATGCTTCCGAGTCCCAGCTGCCGCGTCCGATACTATAGGGCTAAGTACTGGGCCTCTTCCGTCTTTAGTTGATGAGCAACCACCAACTAGCACTACACCTGCCACAGTTGCTTCTCGCCCTGCAATGCCATTTGCTTCATCTCCCTCTTCTTCAACTCAGCCTTTGCCACCCGCAGTTGCTACATCATTTTCGTCGGCTGCAGCTGACCGAGAGGAGGATGTCCCTCTTCCCCAGTCCCCAGTTCATGGGAACCTGGGGCAAAATTATGCTGCCCCCTCAGAATATCCCCAAAAGAAGG